>ML246009.1:0-25094 GCA_005239495.1 Nicotiana undulata | reverse complement strand
GGGCATAGACCTGAGCCTTTCCCTCATTTTGCATTGCATACAGGGATTGCGGGCATAGACCTTAGCGTTTTCCTCATACTGCATTGCATACATAGGGATTGCGGGCAGAGACCTGAGCCTTTCCCTCATATTGCATTGCATTGTACCTTTACTTTCTTACAGAGCTTTATATATATATTGCGTTGATCCGAGCATTTGATTATACCGTTCCTTTCTAGCCTTTACTTATAATTCCTGTCGATTATCACCTGTTTTACTTACTTGTTCTCTATATCTGTTACTTTGCAAACCTCAGTAGGGCCTCTACCTAACCTCGTCACTACTTGACTGAGGTTAGGCTTGGCACTAACTGGGTAACGAATGTGGAGTACTCACGCCCTTTTCTGCGCATGTTTTCCCCATGTGCAGATTCAGGTCCTAGTACGCGGTATCTCAGCTAGCCAGCAGTAGCAATATTAGGAGACTCGAGATATAATCTGCATCGTTCGCAGATCTTTGAGTCCCCTTCCTATCTTGCAGTTGTAGTATTTGTAGATGAAACTAAACGGTCTTTTCTATCCAGTTGTACATATTGAGCAGTAAAGTAGCTTGTGATGTATTGTGATATTCCGGGTTCTGGGGTATAGTAACTGTTTATGCCGAGCGGTGTCGACTTTATTATGATTTATTTCGCTTACTATTATTTTACCTGTTTTATCTCAATTTCGCTTAAGGTATAGGCTTACCTAGTCGTCTAGACTAGGTGCCGTCATGAGACCCAGTCAGAGGGAGAATTGGGTCGTGACAAGTTGGTATTAGAGCGTCTAGGTTCATAGGAGTCACATCATCACAAGCCGGTTTATTAGAGTCTCGCGGATCGGTGCGGAGACATCCGTACTTATCTTTGAGAGGCTATGTAACTGTTAAGAAAGATCATGCTTCTTGGAGTCCCTTCTCATGCTGATTACTACTACCAAAATTCTTAAACTCTATTTTATGCTTTCTTACAGATTGTTCGCACTCACACCGGACGTACCGACGATCATGCACCCGAGCCCCCAGCCGGAGCCACTAGAGGCAGGGGTCGGGGAAGGGGACGAGCACGCGGTGCAGCCAGAGCATCGGCTAGAGCAGTGACGGAGGATCCCCCAGCGACTGTAGTTGGAGGGGCACCGGAGGTCCCTACTATCACTCCAGCCCTCCAGGAGACTTTGGCCCAGTTCATGAGTGCTTTAAGTACTCTGTCGCAGGCGGGACTACTTTCGCTAGCCACAGCTACATCCCAGGCCGGGGGAGGGGCACAGACTCCCGCAGCCCGTACTCCTGAGCAGAGGGTTCACATGGGGCAGGTCCCAGAGTATATTTCTATGCCTCCAGCAGCTCCAGTTCAGCTTGAAGCCAGAGCAGCTGCATTTTAGTCTGAGCAGCTCCTTCTTGAGAGGTACAAGAAGTACCACCCTCCTAAGTTCAGCGGTTTAGCTTCAGATGACGCTCTACCTTTTCTTGAGGAGTGTCATCGCATCCTTCGTACCATGGGTATTGTGGAGACGAGTGGGGTCTCTTTCACTACTTTTCAGCTGAGAGGAGCAGCCTATCAGTGGTGGCGTGCATTTGAGCTTAGTAGTCCGGACGAGGCAGCCTCACTTACTTGGGCTCAGTTTTCAGAGATGTTTCTACTTGAGTTCGTCCCTCAGAGTCTCAGGGATGCTTGGCGTGCGGAGTTTGAGCAGCTACGCCAGGGTACTATGACCGTGTCAGAATATGCGGTCCGGTTCAGTGACTTGGCACGACATGCATCAGCTTTGGTATATACTGTCAGAGAGAGAGTTCATCGTTTTATTAAGAGACTCCATCCTAGCATTCGTACCAGTGTGGCCAGGGAGTTGGAGACTGATATCACTTACCAGCAGGCCGTGAGCATTGCTAGGAGGATTGAGAGTATGCTGACCCGGGACAGAGAGGAGAGAGAGGCCAAGAGGTCTCGAGAGACGGGTCATTTCTCAGTAGCTCGTGCATCAGCAGCATGCTATGGTAGGGGTTTTGTGAGTCGCCCGGTACATTCAGCTCTTCCAGCAGCAAGTGGTATTGCAGCACCTCCTAGATCTCGGGAGCCTTATTATGCACCACCAGTATCTCATGCGTCTCCTGCTCGAGGTGCTATCACCCGCCAGTCCAACAGGCCAGTTCAGAGTCAGCAACCACGCCCTCAGAGGGGTTGTTTTGGATGTGGTGACCCTCGTCATGTGATCAAGGATTGCCCTAGAGTTAGGAGGGGTGCACCACCAGAGACTTATCAGGTACCACGTCTGCCACCAGGTCCCCCAGCCATACTTCCAGCCCCAGCTGCTGCCCCACCATCTCAGGCAGCTCGAGGTGGAGGTCGGGGAGGACGAGGTCGTCCTAGAGGGGGAGGTCAGGCCAGATACTATGCCCTTCCAGCTCGATCCGAGGCCATTGCTTCAGACTCGGTTATCACAGGTATTGTTCCCGTTTGTCATAGGGATGCATCGGTATTATTTGACCCAGGTTCCACCTATTCATATGTATCATCTTATTTCGCCTCTCATTTGGGGATATCTCGGGATTCTTTGAGTACCCCCGTTTATGTTTCTACTCCTGTGGGAGATTCTCTTGTTGTGGACCGCATATATCGGTCGTGTTTGATTTCTATTGGTGGTTTTGAGACCAGGGCTGATTTATTATTACTCAGTATGGTAGATTTCGATGTTATTCTAGGCATGGACTGGTTGTCGCCCCACTATTCTATTCTTGATTGTCATGCCAAGACCGTGACGGTGGCTATGACAGGATTACCGAGGTTAGAGTGGAGGGGTTCGCTAGAGTATACTCCTCGTCGAGTCATTTCGTTTCTTAAGGCTCAGCGGATGGTTGCAAAGGGGTGTGATGCTTATTTGGCCTATGTGAGAGATGTTAGTGCTGACACCCCTACAGTTGATTCAGTCCCAGTTGTGAGGGATTATCGTGATGTTTTTCCAGCTTACCTTCCGGGTATGCCGCCCGACAGAGACACTGACTTTGACATTGATTTATTGCCTGGCACTAAGCCTATTTCCATTCCTCCCTATTGCATGGCTCCTCCTGAGTTGAAGGAGTTGAAGGAACAGTTGCAGAAACTGCTTGATAAGGGGTTCATCAGGCCCAGTGTATCGCCTTGGGGTGCTTCGGTGTTGTTTGTGAAAAAGAAGGATGGATCGATGCGTATGTGCATTGACTACAGGCAGATGAATAAGGTTACAGTGAAGAATAAGTACCCGCTACCTCGCATTGATGATTTGTTTGACCAGCTACAGGGTGCCAAGGTATTCTCCAAGATTGACCTTCGTTCGGGCTATCATCAGCTAAAGATTCGGGAGTCGGATATCCCGAAGACTGCTTTCAGGACTAGATATGGTCACTACGAGTTCCTTGTTATGTCATTCGGGCTGACCAATGCCCCAGCAGCCTTCATGCACCTGATGCACAGCGTATTTCGGCCTCATCTTGATACTTTCGTCATTGTGTTCATTGACGACATTCTGGTATATTCTCGGTCCCAGGAGGACCATGAGCAGCACTTGAGGACCGTGCTTCAGACCTTGAGAGAGAAGAAGTTATATGCCAAATTCTCTAAGTGTGAATTTTGGCTTGATTCTGTGGCATTCTTAGGCCATATAGTATCTTCGGATGGGATAAAGGTAGATCCGAAGAAGGTGGAGGCAGTGCAGAGCTGGCCCAGGCCGTCTTTAGCTACTGATATCCGCAGTTTCCTCGGTTTGGCTGGTTATTATCGCCGTTTCGTGGAGGGATTTTCATCCATTTCAGCACCCATGACTAGACTGACCAAGAAGGGTGCACCTTTTATATGGACTGAAGAGTGTGAGGAGAGTTTTCAGAAAGCTCAAGACAGCCCTGACTACAGCTCCAGTGTTAGTCCTACCTACCGGTTCAGCGTCCTATACAATCTATTGTGATGCTTTGAGGATTGGTTTGGGAGCGGTGTTGATGCAGGACGGTAGGGTGATTGCCTACGCATCCAGGAAGTTGAAGGTACATGAGAAAAATTACCCGGTTCATGATCTTGAGTTGGCAGCGATTGTTCACGCCCTGAAGATATGGCGTCATTATATATACGGTGTTCCTTGTGAGATATATACGGATCACCGGAGTTTGCAGCACATATTCAGGTAGAAAGATCTCAATTTGCGTCAGCGCAGGTGGTTGGAGCTACTCAAGGATTATGACATCACCATATTATACCATCCGGGGAAGGCCAATGTGGTGGCCGATGCCCTGAGTCGCCGGGCGGAGAGTTTGGGTAGTTTGGCATATCTTCATGCAGCTGAGAGGCCCTTAGCTTTGGATGTTCAGTCCTTAGCCAACCAATTAGTGAGGTTGGACCTTTCGGAGCCTCACCGGGTTTTCGCTTGTGTTGTTGCTCGATATTCTCTTTATGCCCGCATTCGAGAGTGCCAGTATGATGATCCCGACCTTCGAGCTCTCGGGATAGAGTTCATAGGGATGGTGTTAGAGATATGACCATAGATGATGATGGTGTGTTGAGACTGCAGGGACGTATTTGTGTGCCTGGCGTGGATGGACTACGGAGGTTGATCCTTGAGGAGGCCCTTAGCTCGCGGTACTCCATTCATCCCGGATTCGCGAAGATGTACCAGGATCTAAGACAACACTACTGGTGGCAAAGGATGAAAAAGGATATAGTGGAGTTCGTAGCCAGATGCCTCAATTGTCAGCAGGTCAAGTGTGAGCATCAGAGACCGGGAGGATTACTTCAGCAGATGAGGCTTCCAGAGTGGAAGTGGGAGCGGATTACCATGGATTTTGTGGTCGGACTTCCTCGGACTCTGAGGAAGTATGATGCTATTTGGGTGATTGTGGATCGGCTGACCAAGTCAGCTCATTTCATTCCGGTATTGACTACATATTCTTCGGAGAGATTGGCTCAGATCTACATGAGGGAGATAGTCCGGTTGCATGGTGTGCCGGTATCTATTATTTCAGACCGAGGTCCTCAGTTCACCTCGCACTTCTGGAGAGCCTTGCATAGTGAGTTGGGTACCCAGATTGATCTCAGTACAACATTCCACCCTCAGACGGACGGATAGTCCGAGCGCACCATTCAGATTATGGAGGATATGCTTCGTGCTTGTGTGATTGATTTTGGAGGATCATGGGATTAGTACTTACCTCTTGCAGAGTTTGCTTACAATAATCGCTATCAGTCCAACATTCAGATGGCGCCGTTTGAGGCTTTATATGGTAGGCGGTGCAGGTCTCCAGTTGGATGGTTTGAGCCGGGCGAGGCCCGATTGTTGGGTGATTTGGTTCAGGATGCCTTGGACAAGGTGAAGGTGATTCAGAATAGACTTCGCACATCCCAATCCAGACAGAAGAGTTATGCGGACCGGAGATTTCGTGATTTATCATTCATGGCTGGTGATCGGGTTTTGCTTCGGGTATCGTCGATGCAGGGCGTCATGAGATTTGGGAAGAAGGGTAAGCTGAGTCTGAGGTTCATCGGCCCTTTTGAGATATTGTAGCGGGTTGGGGAGGTTGCTTATGAGTTGGCCTTACCTCCCAACCTAGCAGATGTTCATCCGGTATTCCACGTGTCCATGCTCCGGAAATATCATGGTGACCCGACTCATGTGTTGGATTTCAGCTCAATCCAGTTGGACAAGGACCTATCATATGTTGAGAAGCCTGTGGCCATTTTTGACAGGCAGGTTAGAAAGCTCAAATCGAAGGATATTGCTTCAGTCAAGGTGCAGTGGGGAGGTGATCCAGTTGAGGAAGCGACTTGGGAGACCGAGCAGGATATGCAGAGTCAGTACCCTCACTTATTCACAGCTTCAGGTATGTTTCTATACTCGTTCGGGGACGAACGATTTTCTTAAGAGGGGGAGAATGTAACTACCTAGCCGGTCGTTTTGGAGAGTTAGCGCCCCTATCCCCTGATAATTGTTCCTCCCTTGTATTATTAGGTTAATGGAACGAGTCGGAGCGTTGAGTGATGAAAATTGGAGTGTTTTTGGACATATAGTCATTTAAGGTGAGCTTAAACCTTAAAAATTGGGCCGGAGCGGGAGCTGTGTGAAGACGGATCCGGAATGGAAATATGTCGACTCCGTTAGCTCCGTTGAGGGATTTCGGGGTTGGGAGCGTGTTTGGAATGTGTTTTTGAGGCCAGACATAGATTTAGGCTTGAATTTGGCGAAAGTTAGAATTTCGGCGATTTCCGTCGATAGGTGAGATTTTGATATCGGACTCGGAATGGAATTCCGTAAGCGAACCATGTCCAGAATGTCATTTGTGACCTGTATGCAATTTTTGAGGTCATTCGGACGAGTTTAGACGTGTTTCGGCGTCGGAGGTGAATTCTTGAAAATTCCTAAGTTCTTAGGCTTGAATCTATGCTTATTTGATGATTTTGATGTTATGGAGCGTGTTTTTAAGGCTCGACCTAGTTCGAATAAGGTATTTGGACTAGTTGGTGGTTTTGGTTGAGGTCCCGGGGGCCTCGGGTGTGTTTCGGGTGTTCAAACGGACACTTCAAGGCCAAAAGCCTTAGCTGTTATTGCTGGTTTTTCTACAGCAGTCAAGTATTGACTGCGATCGCATAAATGGAGTTGCGATCGCATAGTGTTAGATGAGAGGGTCAGGAGAATGCTCTACGCGATGGCATATTAAGAACCGTGATCGCATAGTTCTGCTATGTTGGCTTCCGCGATCGCACATGAAGGGTCGCGATCGCATAGTGTTGCAGGGCTGGAGGAAAAATCTGGAGGTTACTCTCCGCGATCGCATGATACACTCTGCGATCGCATAATGCTAATGCCAGAAGGTCCGTGATCACATGCACATGTATACGATCACACTGAAGGTTTTGAGGCACGTAGAATTTTACTCTCCGCGATCGCGACTGAGCCTCCGCGATCGCATAGAATAAAACACCTGGGCAGATTATTAAACCCCATTTCGAAGCTTAAACCTTATTTCACCATTTTTGAGTTGTGGGAGCTCGGGAGAGACGCTTTTTGAGAGGCATTTCACGTGGGTAATCGAGGTAAGTGATTTTCTACCACCATAGGTTAATTTTCACGTTCCTAATCTTAAATCACACCCTTAAATTCATGATTTTGAGTTAAAATTTAGGGAAAATGGAAGAAACTTCTAAGACCTAATTTTGGGGTTTTGATTGGGTAATTGACCACCGATTTGAGATATTTTCATATGGTTAGACTCGTGAGCGAACAAGGGTTCACAAAATAAAAATATTTCCCGATTCCGAGACGTGGGCCAGAGGGGCGTTTTGGTCAAATTTACTAATTTTGCGTATTAGTTCTGAATTAATTAGTTATTTCGATTTCTTGAATTTTTATTTACGTTATCCCATCGAATTGAATATATTTGGGCCACCCGGAGTTGGATACTCGTGGAAAGAGAGTGATTAACGGTTGAATTGCACAGTTGAGGTAAGTGGCTTGCCTAACTCTGTGTTGGGGAATTTCCCTTAGGCATTTTTATTGGTTTTTGCTATAAAAACTCGGTGTACGTGAGGTGACGAGCGCGTGCACGGGATATTTTCACTGAAGTTCCTTATTTCTTTCTACATAATGCTTCCTTTTCAACTCTATTATTACTGCTATCATTTAAATTGCATAATAACTTAAGATTTATCATGGTAAATTGATTTCTAACTGATTTTCCAATCGTTACTATTCTTTGAAACTGATTTAATGATTTTTCTTCGAGATTTCCAACTGGTTTTTCCTCAAACCCTTAAACTACGTTATTTTGGAGATTTACTTTATATTACGTATAAATACAGGGATTGCGGGCATAGACCTGAGCCTTTCCCTCATTCTGCATTGCATACAGGGATTGCGGGCATAGACCTGAGCCTTTCCTTCATTTTGCATTGCATACAGGTATTGCGGGCATAGACCATAGCATTTCCCTCATTTTGCATTGCATACAGGGATTGCGGGCATAGACATGAGCATTTCCCTCATTTTGCATTGCATACAGGGATTGCGGGCATAGACCTGAGCCTTTTCCTCATACTGCATTGCATACATAGGGATTGCGGGCAGAGACCTGAGCCTTTCCCTCATATTGCATTGCATTGTACCTTTACTTTCTTACAGAGCTTTATATATATATTGCGTTGATCCGAGCATTTGATTATACCGTTTCTTGCTAGCCTTTACTTATAATTCCTGTCGATTATCACATGTTTTACTTACTTGTTCTCTATATCTGTTACTTTGCAAACCTCAGTAGGGCCTCTACCTGACCTCGTCACTACTTGACTGGGGTTAGGCTTGGCACTTACTGGGTACCGAATGTGGAGTACTCACGCCCTTTCTGCGCATGTTTTCCCCATGTGCAGATTCAGGTCCTAGTACGCGGTATCTCAACTAGCCAGCAGCAGGAGTATCAGGTGATTCGAGGTATAATCTGCAGCGTCCGCAGATCTCTGAGTCCCCTTCCTATCATGCAGTTGTAGTACTTGTAGATGAAACTAAACGGTCTTTTCTATCCAGTTGTACATATTGAGCAGTAGAGTAGCTTGTGATATATTGTGATATTCCGGGTTCTGGGGTATAGTAACTGTTTATGGCGAGCAACGTCGACTTTATTATGATTTATTTCGCTTACTGTTATTTTACCTGTTTTATCTAAATTTCGCTTAAGGTATAGGCCTACCTAGTCGTCTAGACTAGGTGCCGTCACGAGACCCAGTCGGAGGGAGAATTGGGTCGTGACAGATAATTTGGGGGATTTTCAGAGGAAGTTATTGGGTAATGATTCCTAACAAATTTATGGTTATATTCCATTAATCTATAGTTGATTTCATCATTTAATTAAGGATTTGGGATGACAAATTTGGGGGGGAAAGTTGGAAAGTTATTCAACCAAATCTTTGAGTTTTGATTGGTATTTTGATATCGGATTTTAGAAATTCTCATATGAGTGAACTCATGAGTGAACGACTGTTCGAATTTTATGACTTTTACCTGATTTCGAGGCGTGGGTCCGATTACGAGTGAAATCTTGATTTCATTAATTAAATTTTTTTCTTATAGTTATATTTATGGTATATAATTGCTTTTGGCTAGATTTGGGCCATTTGGAGTCTGAAAATCAAGGAAAGGGCATTCTTATTGATTAATTGAGCCTTTTTCGAGGTAAGTGGCTTGCTATTCTTATTTGGGGGAAATCCCCTTAGGATTAGGTACTGTTGTGATACTTCTGTGATATGTGAGAGACGTGTATCGAGGTGACAAGTGCGTACTCGGGCCAACTGTTGTAAAATCCAAGTTTTCACTGAGTAGTAGCCTATTACAGCTTAATTGAATTATACCATCGTACGCGGGCCAACTGTTGTAAAATCGAATTTTGTTACTTTTACCCGATTCTAAGACATGGGCTCGGGTCGACCTGTTGGAGAGATTTTCTAATTTCTTGATAAAGTCTTCATTTCATTAATTAAATTAGTTTCTATAGTTATATTTATGGTATGTAATAGCGTTTGGATAGATTTGGGTCACTCGGAGTCGAAACATCGAGGTAGGGAATTTTTATTGATTGATTAAGCTTTGTTCGAGGTAAGTGGCTTGCCTACCTTNGGGGGGGGGGGGGGGGGGGGGGGGGGGAATCCCCTTAGGATTTTGTACTGTTGTAATACTTTTGTGATATGTGAGCGACGTGTCTTAAATGCTTAATCAAGTTATACCAGCATGTGTTGTTATCTTGTTTAGTCTAATTTCAGATGTCTACATGTCTTAAATGCCTATTTTAAATATGTGCAACATGTTTAGTTGAATTCCTACCTTTACTTGATTTGTATCAACCTTAGCTGTAGAATTCTTGTTGTTAATTGATTCTTCCATTGATTTGAGTTTTGTGTTTACTTTTGGGACTACGGGGCGGTACCTAGGGAGACCGTCCTGCTTATTTACTTTTGATACTACGATGCGATACCTCGAAAGATCCCCTGAGTATTTACTTTTGGGACTACAACACGATATCTCGGGAACGCCCTTGCTGTTTATATCATTGGGCAATGTTGTTATTTCTTTGTGAATTCTTTTTGTTAAATTCTCAGCCTTTCTTCATTTTATTATATCTTCTGTTTTATTATTATATCCCAGTAGGTCCCGGACCTTACCTCGTCACTACTCGACCGAGACTAGGCTTGGCACTTACTAGTTACCGTTGTGGTGTACTCATGCTACTCTTTTGCATATGTTTTGTGTGCATATCCAGCAATGACGTAGCCAGAGTTTTCGTTAAGGGTGTCAAAATATATAAAAATAAACAAACTAAGAAATTAAGGTGAGTCAATACATAGTAAATATACATATATTGTTTTTACCTACCTACAAAGTGACACCCCTTCTTATAAGGTGGCTCCGCCACTGGATCAAGGTACTTCTTATCAGCCTCGATATCAGTGAACACTAAGATTGTGGAGACTTCAAGATATATTTTCCCATATTCGCAGACCTCGGGGTCCCCCTCTAATCCCTCATATGTGATTTACTTTTCCGTACTTTTTTAGACTTTGGTGTATAAAGGTACTCAGTTCTTCTTCTATACCTTGTGAATAATGACTACCGGGTTTTGGGGAAAATAATGTTATACTCGAGGGTTGGTTATTGTACATTCATAGTGGTGTCTTATCAGTTATTTAATTATCTGTTGCAGTTTAGTTGCTAAATTTTTCTTCTATTTTTTATTATTCCGCAAATTGTTAGTCTTACCTAATCATAAAAACTAGGTGTCATCACAACGTCGTGCGGAGGGAGAATGTATTCATGACACCTATTATCAAAGAAAATGTGATAGAAACATTAACAAAGCCATAAAAATTAACAATAGTAAAACCTTGTTAAATAGAGGGTATTGCCATAGTGACTTAGTAGTAATTAGTATTGGCTATATGATCTAATTTATAATAGGCATGGAATTGGACTTATTTATATTGGCGTATGGGTAATGGAATAATGTCTAATGGATATGGTTAAATATACGGAATAAAAAATTTGAACATTCGAATATCCAAAAGTTCGAAGTATATAATCCAATATCCAATTTAAAATTAATTGTTTTTTTAAAAATACATCTAAAAACCAATTCACGAAAATGCAAACAAAGAATCTTATTAAATTTCGATTCGAATTACGGGTTGTCCCAATTATGCCCGCCCCTACTTCTCGCTCCCCTTCTTTGCATTTTTTTGTACCCAACTTCCTCCACTCTCTTCCCTTTTGCTTTCACCAAAATTTCTTCCCTTTTCCTTTCTATATTCCTTCTCCATCTTCCTCTGCATACGATTCAGCTGTGAATATACCGATTTAGACCAAGATATGCAAAACAAAACAGACAAGTGTTTTAAAAAAATAAATTGGCTAAAGGGAATCATACTTACGAAATGGAGTAATTTGTTTAGGGATAAGTTTAATTATTAATGGAGCAATAGTAAGCTCGTAGATACCTACTCACGCAATTAAAAATGAAATAAAATTATTAAAAAATGAACATGTTCCCCCATAACAGATTAACAGCTCGTAACATCACTCATTTCCCAAGATGTTAGCTAGAAATGAAACGCTAACAACTTGTTTGAATTGTTGTTATATGTTGTATTGTGTCGTAAATACAATATTCGTTACGAATGTTATTTAAATTTTGTTGTATCATATTGTATTGTTATGATTGTTATTATAATTTTATTGTATTTGTTTACCCTAAAATTCGGATAACAATTAAACTTATATTGTGGTTTTAAGGATAAGTGTTTTCATCCAATACCAATTGATAAACAACAAAATAAATGGATGAATTAGACAATAAGAAAAATCAAACCAGTATGTAAGCATAGCCTCGACCTCGATTTGGGATAGTCTCGAGGTGAAATAGTAAGGACAATAAATAATAAAGCAACTTTGATGAACAGTCAGTGAAATAGCAAGAAACTAACCAGTGTATATATTTTTATCAGTCAATAATGATGATTACAAATGAATGGAACTCTTCTTTATATAATAGAGTAGTCCTAATTAAGGTACCCTTCTAATTATAGTAGGAAATCATATTAACAGCTGATTAGCCGTCATAGATTGATCCTTTCCGAGATTCACACCACGATTCTCGACCAACCGCGGATACCTCGCCTTTTCTGTTATAAAGATATGTCGATGTTAGTCGGAGTCTTTCTCTTTCTGGCCTCGATTGACGTCGACCTCGACCTAAAATGAGACTTTAATTTTGGACTCAGCATCCTAACTCGTGACATTTCTGTCTCGACAAAATAGTGAAATCGGGTAGCCCCGATTTCTGTCGTATACAGATAGTCCCCTCGTTTGTTAGAGTAAAATGATAAGAAACAACTTGAGCCTCGATTTTCTTAGGACATCGATAGTATGTCATCCTCATGACGTAAGCGATGGAGGTGACTGAAACGTCCTGTCGGTACATTTCCCCAAACTATTAATGCTTATCAGTGGACGGTCGGCCACTAGCACCACTTAACCGTCGCCATTACTCTATAAATATGGACTCTTTTGTTAAATCAAACTTTTACTTTCACCTTCATAATTTTTTTTATGTCTCTTAAACACTTTCTATCTCTTTTCAAACCACCAAACCTCATATTTCTCCACTTTCTTCTACCTAAATCAATGGCAAAAAGATCAAAAGCCTCCTCTTCCTGGCCGACCGATGAAAAAAGGTGGAACGTCTCCCTCATAAGTATGTTCCCAGACCATGTGTCTTAAAATCCGACTTGAAAGTCGAGAACCCTCTACCTATCCCTGGCCGATGTGAGCACGTGTCGAGATATATTTTATCGATTACAACGGAATATCTCGAGGATGTGAAGAGGGACTCCAACTAGGGGGCCGAAGTCATGGTACAAATCCCCGCTCCCCATGAGACTATTACCACCCATGTAGAGGGGTTTCTAAATGTTTATACTTACTCCTTCGCATTGGGTCCTCTCGACCCAGTGGTCATGGAATTCTTCAAGATGTATTAGGTCACCCCTCTTTCTAGTGTACCTTGATCATGCTCCGGTTCTTTTCCAGCAAGGTCGAGATGTTGTCGTTCACTCTCATCCATATCATGCGATTATATCGACCCCGACTCTTTCGAGGGTTGATCAAGCTACAACGCCGAGCAACCAAGGCTTTGTTCTCGAGCATCAATGAGGACAAGGACCAGGGTTGGATGAGCCAGTTTGTATGGGTGAGGATCTTCGACCTCATCGCAAAGGACAAACTATCGTTCCCTTGGAAGTTGAACCCCGAGCGAAAGTAACATATTACCCATCAATCTTCATATTCCCATTTTTTTCTTTATATAATACCTTTGTCTGTTATGTGGTGATTGCCTGGTTGGCTTGAGAGGTTCCCGACCTCGAGGACTGGGTATGAAAGTTGGCCTCAACTTCCTCATATGTCGAGCGTTGCTGGCTTGACTTGGCAAAGGGAAAATATGAGGCAAAGAATCACGGTGAGTAAAATCTTGTTTCCAAGGTACTACTAGTACTTATTTTTCTCATTAAATTCCTTTTTGTGCAGGCCTGAACAAGGACACAATCTTGAGACCCCCGAGCGGCGAGGAAGAGGCCAAGCCCCCGGTTCTGAAACCGGGGAAAAGATAAGAAAGTGAAGGGTGTCTCATTGTCCGATGACCCCAAACCCAAAACTCGAAGGACCAGAAGGAAGTTCATTGATCTCACTATGGACTCAGTACAACGTCTAAGAGAAGAAGAAGAAGAAGAAGAGATTGTCCCTTGACCATCCACAAACATACTGGAGGGGGCTGGTTCTGAGACCTCGAGAGCCAATCAAGGGGTCCCGAGTGACTCACTCGGGACAGTGACAAAAGGTCATTCGCCATCCTTGTCGGCTTACTTCGAAGAAGCGATAAGAGAGGCTCAGGCTTTGAGGACCCCTGACATAGACGGAGTCCCTGGTGAAGAGAATCCCTTTTAGGATTTCTTTACCGCGATCGATGATGCCTCTGACCTTAACGATGCGTCCACCCTCTTTGAAGAGGCCCAACATCTTCTATATGTGGTAAGCATTAATTGTTGTAACTTTTCTTCTTCTTTTCCCTTCTTAAGTGTGACTTATTTTCTTCTCAGATAATCTTTTTCCAAGTCTGAGACCGATCTGAGCCAATATGAGGTCGAGCTATAGAAGGCTTCGGGGGAGAGGAATGCCCTTAAGCTCCTCTGTGGGCAAAAATATGAATAACTCAGAGACCTTCAAGCAGATTTGAACAAGGCCTATCAGGAGGAGACCGAGTTAAATAAGCAGGTAACCGCCCTTTTTATAAAATACGGGCTTGACCCGAGAGTGGAGGCCAACATTTAGATATCTTAGTAGCAGCACAAGATTCAAAGGATCGAGATGTTCTGGGGGAAGTCGATCAAGTTAAAGTTGACTGCCGTCGGTGGAAAGAAGGCATGTTTTGTCTTGGTATGAAAAAGAGGTGCCTTGGTCCAACTTTCACTGATCGAAGTCCAACTTCGAAGTACTATGGAGAAGAGCTCGTCTAAGGCCAAAAGTATCGAAGAGCTCGAGGCCGAACTTGTTGAGGCCAAGGCGGAGGTCAAAAAGGCGAAGGTCCTAGATGACAAGTCCATATCCATGTACTTGGCTGATTTCGAGGCTACCCAAACTCAGCTGAGGGAGGCCACTGATCGAGTGTGATGGATAACTGTTCTGGAAAAGTGCCAAGATCAGAGGGAGACCCTCGAGGAAATTTATGCTCGAGGCTTTGAACTCTACAGGAGATAGCTCAATCTAAGGTACTCAAAGTCGATGCCAACTTGCTTTTCTCCTCCGATGATGACGAATATGATGAAGGCAGCCAAGGCGGGTCCAAAAATGGGGAAGGGCTTGAAGAAGAAGCTTCCCCCAAGGAAAAGGTCAACCCCGAGCATAGTTAGGATTTTCTTTTTCTTTTTCTCTTTTTGTAAGACCTTTGTCGGTCTTTTGTACATATTTTTGTTCAAACATATATATAAAGAAATTTTCCCTTCGTATTCCTTCTCAAATTTTGTCTTCAAACTTGCTTTGTGCCTTGTAAAACTTTAGCATACTTTTATGCCTTGGACAATATATTTGAGACTTTGGTTTTGGGTGACCTAATCGAAGTCATAATAATACTGCTTTTATAGTCAAGTTCGAGTAAAACTTGAATCCGAAGCAATAGAACCCTTAGGTTTGTATTGAATAATAATGGAACCCCGATCTGTAGCCGAGTAGGTTTTTATTCCTACTCGAGATAGTGAAACCCTTAGGTTCGAATCTAGTGAGAACGTGTTCTCGAACTCAAAGAGTATTTTCCCTTAGTCTCTTTGAATTGGGCCGATATGGCCGTAAAATAATGGCTTTTGTTTCCCTCTGTCGGCTTAAAGACTTTGTAAAATTTTGTTATGCCTTCGCATGTCTTTTTTACACATTGGGATTTTAAGGGTTTGATATTGATTGAAACCCCTTTACCTTTTGTGCTTTAACTCAAATTTGTATTTGAAAATTTTGATACCTTTTAAGGTTTTTCGAGGGCGGATATTATCGAAGCTCTTTGGTTATTTTGCCGAGGGTAGCTTTTTTTAAGCGGGTTTTAAAGAATTCGAAGGCCTTTTTTTATTGCGGGATTTAGACCTCTCCGAGCCGTGTTAATTTGTCTGTAGTCTTTTGGTATGCCTCTTGGGGTTATTTCTCTATAACACTTAGTCCCCGAGAATGATGGACTTGGCCTATAAATTTAGGGATGCTTCTTTGAGGTCTTATGGTTCTGAGTTTAGATAATTCGAACATGTCTATTTTTTACGGCAGTCCCCGAGTAGAGGGTCGATCATTCGAGGTGTAGTTGCACTTTCTCCCTTGAGAATTTTTTCATGGAAAATCATATGTATGGATATTTTAAAGTAGAATCTTGTAAAGTATAATATTTTTGTTGAAGCACCAGATATTGATAAGGAAAAGTATTTCTTTGAATAGTTCGTACATGCATACATGTTTTGTCATGGGGGCTCGACTATTCTATATGGACACGGTTCATTTGACCGTTTGTCCCATTAAAATGTTTTCCTATCGAAGCCTTTTTGACATGAAGTATTTTTCCTAGAAAATAAATCATCAGAGGGTGATGCCCTCCAGTATTCTAGGTAAAATGTAAGGAGACCTCAGTTACTCTAAGTCAGCACGAACAATGCTTGCCTCGTTAAAAGCCTTGCTGGAAAACCCACTTGGGATAAAAACCGACCGAAGGGAAAAAAAGTGCAACACGCGCTTTAGGGTCCTTATATCTTCCTTCTCGATGATACCTCCGATATTTTTCTCGAACACCTGAAAATAAGTTAGTGTAAAACGTAAATGAAAAAGGAGAAGATCATACCTTAACAGTAATTTATCTTGAGGAGTGAGATGTTCCAATTATTTTGTAATTGCTCGCCCTTTATCATGCCCAGCTTGTAAGATCCCTTTCCAATGATATCGAAGATTTAATAGGGTCCTTCCCAAATTTTGCCAAATTTCCCTTCATTAGGATCTCGAGCGTTGATAATGACTTTCTTTAGGAATAAGTCCCTCATTCTGAAGTGGCGAAGGTAGGTTCTCCGATCATGGATCTCGAGTGTTGAACGACAGTCCCCGAGCTGATTTCGTCGTCTTCGACAGTCCCCCGATGATGTACCCCATTTTAATGAAAGTTCCTTTTCATCTTCGGGTACGAGGGTAGGCGTGATGTCGGCCACAAAGTCTGCCTAAATTTGAGACTTGATGGGTGTTCGGGGTTGATATTCGATATCGTACCCACTGATTTAAACTGCCCATTCGGTCAATCGACCCGATAGTTCGGGATTATGCAACACATTACGAAGTGGATAAGTGGTTAATAAACATACAGGGACAATGAAAATATGGTTTTAGCTTCCTAGAGGCACTTATTAGAGCAATTGCTAAATTTTTCTAAGTGTGGATATCTCTTTTCTGCTTCTCCTAGAGTTCGACTTATGTAATTAACAGGAAATTGTGTACCTTTATCTTCTTGAACTAGGACACCACTTACCGCAATTTTTAAGACTGCCCAATGCAAGTAGAGTTTTGCATCTGTCTTTGGAGTATGGAGACATGGTGGGCTCGAGAGGTATCGTTTCAATTCTTATAACGCATGTTGGCATTCCTGGGTCCTCGCAAAAAATTTCTTCTTTGTTAGTAGAGATAATAACCTATGGCAACAATCTGATGATCTCGAGATAAATTGGCCTAAGGCATCCATCCGTCCTATCAGCCTCTGTATGGCTTTAACACTGTCCACGACAGTGATGTCTTCCATAGCGTTGATTTAATTGGGGTCTATCTCGATTCGACACCATGAAGCCAAGGAACTTTCCCAAACCTATCCGTGATGACCCAAAAAGGGGTCATCTTATGTGCATCTAATTTTGACTGTGTTCTGAGTCCCCGAAAGCCTCCATTAATCTCACCTCGATGTGCGTGCGTAGCTCGGGCGCGTAGCCGGGAAGCCTTTATGTAAAAACGTGATTGAGAGTTAAACTTTTGATAAATTAATTGAATAAAGTTGACTTTGGTCAACATTTTTGGTAAGCGGACCCGGATCCGTGATTCGACGGTCCAGGAAGGTCCGTAGGAAAATATGGGACTTGGGCGTATGCCTGGGATCAAATTCCGAGGACCCAAGTCCGAGAAATGAATTTTCAAGGCCTGTGAAAATGAACCTTGATGTGAAACCTGTGTTGCCGAGCCCGTATTATGATTTCGGCGCTCGGAACAGGTTCAATATGTGTTATATACGTTATCTGTTAAATTTGGTAAGAAACGGACTTGATTTGATTGGTTTCGGATCAAAATGAGGAAAATTGGAGTTAATGAAGTTTTGAGGTTTTTAAAGAATTTGAAATTTGGCTTGAAAGGTGATTTTATGTTCCCGAGGTCCGAATGAAATTCCGAGATCGGGAATAGTTCCGTCATGTCATTTATAACTTGTCTGCAAAATTTGAAGTCATTCCCAGTAGTTTAAGCCGATTCGGTGCATTGAAGTGAATTCTAGAATTTCAAGTTCTTAGTTTTGATTCAATTTGGTTTTGGTGTGGAATTTTGAGTTTCGTTGTTGTTTTCCATGTTTCGAAAGTTCGAGCGAGTCCGTATCATGAATACACACTTGTTGGTATATTTGGACGGGGGCTCGGGTGGGCCTAGGTGCCTCCCGGACACCACACGAGGCCAAAAACCAGCTAAAACAATTGCTGGTGTAGCTGTTGCTGGTGTGACCGCAGGTGCGGTTGCCCAGCCGCAGGTGCGGGACCACTCCTGTGGTCCCAGCCTCGCAGGTGCGGATCTTCTGCTGGTGCGGAACAAGTTCCGCAGGAGCGGGTCCGCTGGTGCGGAAACCCCTCTGCAGGTGCGACCTTAGCCCCCTTGCCCAAATTCCGCAGGTGCAAGCTCGAGGCCGCAGGAGCGGGACCGCTGGGGCGGACTCCTACTCCGCAGGTGGGATGCCAGAATCCCAGGCCCTTTTTCCGTAGAGGGGGTGATTTTCTCGCAGGTGCGGGACCGCACCTGCGGTCCCAAGGTCGCAGGTGCGGAAATCATTGTTGCCAGCCCCTTTTAAATGTCCAAATTACGGGTTTTCTTCATTTTACTCACCATCAACCTCCATTTGAGAGCATCCAAGTTTGGGCAGCACCTCCCACAACCACCCACTGTAAGAGGTAAGTTAAACCCCATAATCTTCTAGCTTTAATATTAATTCCTAGTTAAATTCACTATTAAATCATCTAAAAATCATAGAATTAGGTAGAAATTTTAGGGTTCTTGAGGATTTTGTAACTTTCCATTTTAGGCCATGAATTCAAATAGAAATCACACCTTAGTGATCCTTAAGCTATGGGTGAGTGATCCCTTCGAGAATTTTTGGAATTCGATCATGAGAGACCGGGGTTGGAAATTGGGAATTTGTCAAGAATGGCGATTTTATTGAGTAACTAGGATAATTTCTCACATTGGGCATGCATTGATCTAATTTCACACATTTTTACTAGTTGCGAGTACTCGGGTATAGAGTTCGGAGTTTCGGGCGCAATTGTGGTCCAAGGGGTAGATTCGACACAATGTGAGTCTCCTTTCTAACCTTGTAAGAGAGAATTGTCCCCATAGGTGATGTATATGCTATGTGTAAATTGTTTGAGGGCTACGTACGCGCCGAGTGACGAGAGTTCGTACGTAGCAGCTATTATTGTTATGTCCGGGTAGTTAGGCCCACATCATGCCTTGTATGCTTTTCTCGTAATGCCTTATATGCCTTTTCTTGTAATGCCTGATATGTTTTACTTGTAATGCTTCATATGATTTATTGTAATGCCATATGTACTATGAAATTATGTTTTGCATCATGTGATTCTTCTGCGGCAGAATTGAAAAGAATTGTGAAATATATGGGAGCGGGCCGTACGCCACGACGGAGTTGAAAAGAATTGTGAAATATATAGGAGCGGGCGGTACGCCACATCGGAATTGAAACAAATTGTGAAATATATAGGAGCGGGTCGTACGCCACGGCGGAATTGAAAAGAATTGTGAAATATATGGGATCGGGTCGTACGCCACGGCAGTGTTGAAAGTAATTGAATATATATGGGATCGGGCCGTACGCCACGGCAGTGTTGAGAAATTATGAAATATATGGTATCGGGCGGTATGCTACGGCAGTGTTGAAAAGAAATTGAAATGAATATGGGATTGTTCTGTACGCCACGATGAGTGTAGAAGGTACCTTATGGAAGCGGGTCGTACGCCACGGCGGATCTAAGAATTTGTGATTTTTGTTTCATTCGGTGGTCTTACTCTTGAAAGTGCTTTATTGTTTAGTTCAGCAATTGTTTGGATTTTTCTGTTTTGATTTATATATACTTGTTGCTTATTTCCCTGACATGCCTATTGTATTTCATCTTATTTTATCATATGTTATCATTGATGTACCTTAGTGAGTATCAGTCGACCTCTCGTCACTACTTCTTCGAGTTTAGGCGGGATACTTACTGGGTACATATTTATTTAATATGTACTCATGATGCACTTTCCTTTCTTTTCTGTACTTGACTGTACATGTCCAGAGACTGGCACGTCTGACTATCAGGCCGGTGCTAAATATTGATAGCGCGGTCATTCTTCACGGTGAGCTGCCTTCCCAGCGACTTCCTAGTAGTACCCTGGAGTTCCTTTGTTATATTTCTCTGTCCATTTCATTCAGACGGAGACTCTGTATATATTGTAGTCATTGTATATTCAGTAGTTGCCCGTGACACTCGTGACACTAGTTCCTGGCACACACGCGTAGTGTATATGTATATCTTTTGGGTTCGGGTTGTACATGCATGTGTATGTTTTATTTCGGCTTTGTATCTACTATGACTTTAACTTCACTCAAGGCAAGCATCATGTTAGTTGTTATAAACTGGTAATCTTTGACTTGTTTAATTAGATGGGAAGGGTATCACTTAGTGTAAATTGTGTTGGCTTGCCTAACCCCGTCGTTGGGCGCCATCACAACCCGGATTAGGATTCTGGGTCATGACAACGTGGTATCAGAGCCCTAGGTTCATGAAAGTCTCACGAGTCACGGGCAAGCCCAGTAGAGTCTTGCGGATCTGTACGGAGATGTCTGTACTTATCTTCGGGAGGCTATGGGGGGTTAGGAAACTTCCCTTTATTCATATCCTGTCGTGCAATCTATGATGTACTCAAACTTATTCTTCTTTTTCTCTCACAGGTGGTGAGGACGCGTGCATCCAATGTTCCTGGTCCGGGAGAGGCCGCTACCCCGGCTGCCCAAGGTCGGGGTAGAGGAAGGGGCAGAGCACCTGCTCAAGTGCATTTCATGACGGGGTCAGGCTTCCAGGAGGTCATGGGCCGTATGCTGAGATTTGTGGACACTATGTCTGAGGCTGGTTTATTTCCAGCTGACCCTGCTACTTCTCAAGCGAGAGGGGGAGTCCAAACTCCTACTGCTCAGGCCATAGGTCAGGCGGCAGTAGCACGTCATACCCCGGGAACACTGCCCGTGGGAGGGGTTCAACCCATAGTAGCAGCCCCAGAGCCCAGGCCAGTTGCAAAGGGTGACCAGCAGAAGATGTTGGATAGGTGGACCCGACTCCGCCCTCCAGTCTTCGGGGGTGAGCGGGGAGAGAATGCCCAGGATTTTATTGATAGGTGCAGGGACAAACTGCACAACATGAGGATTTTGGAGTCCCATGGAGTGGATTTCACCACATTTCAGTTAGAGGGCAGAGCTCACAGGTGGTGGCAGTCATATATTCTCAGCATGCCAGCAGATTCTCCTCCTATTACCTGGGATCAGTTCGCTCAGTTATTTCTAGACAGATACATTCCACCTTCTGAGAGGGAGGAGCTACGGGGTCATTTTGAGTGACTAGAGTAGGGGTAGATGTCAGTGACTAATTACGAGGCTAGATTCTCCGAGTTGTCTCTCCATGCCCTTATGATATTTCCTACTGATGACGAGAGGGTGCGGCGGTTTGTGGCAGGATTGCATCCGGGTATTAGGGCCTCTATGGCCAGAGAGGTAGAGATGGGTACCCCATACCAGCTTGTAGTTGAGATAGCTCGACGCATTGAGGGTTACCGTATGAGGAGCAGGGAGCAGGGTCAGCCAGGTCAGCAGGACAAGAGGGCCAGGTTCACAGGTGACTTCAAGGGTGCTCCAACTAGGGTTAGAGGTCAGTTCGGAGGCGGCCAGTTTAGTAGGTCCTCATATTCAGCACCCCCACTACCTCCCAGGGGTATTTCAGCGAGGCCACAGTTCGGCGCTACACCAAAGCGTTCATATCGTCCCCCAGCCACCCAGGGTGCACCCAGCAGTTATTCCAGTCATCAGAAATCCTCTAGATCCTATTTCAGTGCCTTACCAGAGGGTTCACACCGCCCTCCAGCTATTCACGGTTCTTTCTCTTTCGGGAAGCAGGCTGTAGCACCAGGAGGTTGTTTCGAGTGTGGGGAGCCGGGTCCTACGTGGAGGTTTTGTCCTAAGTATTGGGGCAAGGCAGTGCAGCAGAGTTATCTGCCTAGAAGTTCAGCACTAGTAGTCCGGCTGCCTCGAGGTGGAGGACATGTCGGCAGGGGTCGTCCTAGAGGGGGAGGCCAGTCAGGAGGGGGTCAGTTAGTTCCTGTTCACTCTGGGGGAGTTTTGTCTTCAGGAGCCTCAGCTATATTTTATGCCATTCTGGCCAGATCAGATGCAGTGGCCTCAGACGCCGTAATCACAAGTATTATCTCAGTATGTGGTAGGGAGGATTCGGTACTATTTGATCCAGGATCCATGAATTCATATGTCTCTGTACTATTTGCTCATTTTCTAGATATCCCTCGTGAGTCCTTGTGTTCTCTTATATATGTGTCCACTCCTGTGGGTGATTCTGTGGTGGTAGACCGAGTCTACCGGTCTTGTGTGGTCACTTTCTGCGGTTTCGATACCAGAGCAAATCTTTTATTGCTGGATATGATTGATTTTGAGGTTATCCTAGGCATGGATTGGTTATCTCCTTATCATGATGTGTTAGATTGCCATGCCAAGACAGTCACTTTAGCCATGCCTGAGTCGCCTAGACTAGAATGGAAGGGTTCTTCACCTAGTGCCTCCAACCGGGTTATTTCCTTCCTAAAGGCTCGGCATATGGTCGAGAAGGGTTGTTTGGCCTACCTTTCTTATGTGGGGGACACCACCGCCGAGTCTCCTACAATTGATTCAGTGCCTGTTGTTCGAGAGTTTCCGGATGTATTTCCTTCGGATCTTCCAAGAATGCCTCCAGATCGAGATATTAACTTATGTATTGATTTGGCTCCAGATACTCAGCCTATTTCCATTCCCCCTTATCGTATGGCTCCTAAGGAGCTAAAGGAGTTGAAGGAGTAGCTTGAGGAGTTGTTGGGCAAGGGGTTCATCAGGCCGAGTGTGTCGCCGTAGGGTGCTCCAGTCTTATTTGTGAAGAAGAAGGATGGGTCTATGCGGATGTGCATTGACTATCGCCAGCTAAATAAAGTAACCATCAAGAATAAGTATCCTATACCGCGCATCAATGATTTGTTTGATCAGTTACAGAGTGCTCGTGTGTTTTCTAAGGTTCACTTGAGATCGGGTTATCATCAGCTGAGGTTTCGGGCTTCAGATGTTCCGAAGACTGCATTTCATACTAGATATGGCCATTATGAGTTCCTGGTGATGTAATTTGGTTTGACTAATTCCCCAACAACATTCATGGACTTGATGAATAAGGTATTCAGACCATATATTGATTCCTTCGTCATCGTTTGCATTGATGACATCTTTATTTACTCTCGGAGCCTGGGTGAGCATGAGCAGCACTTGAGAGTTGTGCTCCAGTCCTTGCGGGATTAGAAGTTGTATGCTAAGTTCTCCAAGTGTGAGTTCTGGTTAGATTCCGTGGCATTTTTGGGGCATGTGGTATCTGGAGAAGGTATCAAGGTTGATCCTCATAAGATTGAGTCGGTTCAGAGTTGTCCGCGTCCTACTTTAGCTACAGAGATCAGGAGTTTCTTGGGCCTAGCTGGCTATTATCGCTGATTCGTGGAGGGGTTCTCCTCTATTGCAGCCCCACTGACCAGATTGACTCAGAAGAATGCCCCGTTTTGGTGGTCCGGCGAGTGTGAGGCGAGATTTCAGAAGCTCAAGTCAGCTTTGACCTCAGCACCAGTTCTGTCATTGCCTTCCGGTTATGGGATGTATATTATGTATTGCGATGCTTCACGCATCAGGTTGGGGTGTGTGCTGATGAAGGATGGTAGGGTTATCGCTTATGCTTCGCGACAGCTGAAGGTTCATGAAAAGAATTACCATGTGCATGATTTGGAGTTGGCGGCGATTGTTCTTGCTTTGAAGATATGGCGGCATTATCTATGGTGTATATTGTGAGGTCTATACTGACCACCGCAGCCTACAGTACTTGCTTAAGCAGAGGGACCTTAACTTGAGGCAGCGGAGGTGGCTTGAGTTGTTAAAAGATTATGATCTCACTATTTTATATCACCCAGGAAAGGCGAATGTAGTAGCAGATGCTTTGAGCAAGAGGGCAGCGAGTATGGGTAGCTTGGCCTACATTGCAGCTGAGGAGAGACCTTTAGCCTTGGACATTCAGTCCTTGGCCAATCGCCTTGTGAGATTGGACCTTTCAGAGCGCCGTCGAGTTTAGGCTCATGTAGTTGCTCAGTATTCATTGTTGGGGGAGATTAAGGCTCGATAGTTTGATGATCCATGCCTTGCAGAGCTTCGGGATGCAGTGGTCCATGGCAGGGCCAATGAGGTTACTTTAGGCGAGGATGGTGTCTTGAGGCTCCAGGGCCGGTTATGTGTTCCTAATATTCATGGCTTGAGGAAGAGAATTTTGGAAGAGGCCCACAGTTCTCGGTATGCTGTTCATCCGGGTGCGGCAAAGATGTACCGTGATTTGAAGCAGCACTATTGGTGGAGGAGGATGAAGAAAGATATAGTGTAGTTTGTGGCTAGGTGTCTCAATTGTCAGCAGGTCAAGTACGAGCACCAGAGGCCAGGAGGCCTGTTTCAACAGATGCCCATTCCTGAGTGGAAATTGGAGCACATCACCATGGACTTTGTGGTTGGGTTGCCTCGGACTTTGCAGAAGGTTGACGCGTTTTGGGTCATTGTGGATAGCTTGACCAAATCGGCGCATTTCATTCCTGTGGCTACTACTTATACTATGGAGAGGCTGGCCCAAATTAATGTTCGGGAGATAGTCCGGTTGCACGGTGTGCCGGTGTCCATTATATCAGATCGATGTCCTCAGTTCACCTCGCATTTCTGGAGAGCATTGCACAGTGAGATGGGCACTCAGATAGATCTCAGCTCAGCATTTCACCCTCAGACTGATGGTCAGTCGGAGCGTACAGTTCAAATTTTGGAGGATATGCTCAAGGCTTGTGCGATTGATTTTGGTAGTCAATGGGACCAGTTCTTGCCTTTGGCAGAGTTCGCATACAATAACAGTTATCAGTCCAGCA
>ML246007.1:0-27394 GCA_005239495.1 Nicotiana undulata | reverse complement strand
GGTGTGTGTATGATAACTTGAGTTCCGAGTCACTTATAACTGGGCTGTCAGGTATTGGTTAAGAGGAGATTCTGGTACTCTTCTGTTCATTCTTCAGTTATTATTTGGACTACATTATTTGCTATGCATTTGCTGTTTACTGTTTCACATGCCTATTGCTTTAGCCATATCTTGTCATATATCATGTTGTTGGACCTTAGTGAGTATCTAGTCGACCTCTCGTCACTACTCCTTCGAGTTTAGACGGGATACTCACTGGGTACATATATGTATATGTACCCATGCTACACTTTCTGTGCATTTTGTTGCACAGTTACCTTCATAGTACAGTGATTGGTCTGGAGACTTACTTGGGCTGTATTCATCCGGAGGCGTTCCGCAGCCGACAGAGTCTCCTTCTTTTTATATCTTTACATTGTACCTCTATTGCCTTTGTCCCATTTATTTCTCGGACATGAGTTGTATAATTGTATAAATTCTTAGAAATTGCTCATGTACTTGGGTCACCGGGTTCTGGGG
Source organism: Nicotiana undulata (assembly GCA_005239495.1). Classification (NCBI taxonomy): domain Eukaryota; kingdom Viridiplantae; phylum Streptophyta; class Magnoliopsida; order Solanales; family Solanaceae; genus Nicotiana; species Nicotiana undulata. Next base: position 26,875 of record ML246007.1, on the reverse strand, counting down.
ATGTGTTGGTATTTCTTTTGTTATAGTAAGTTGATTTCCTGCCGTATTTGATTTCTGAAAATTCAAATTATTTGGTTATGAAGTGTAAGAAAGGCATGATTTCAAAAATATTAAGCAGGAAGGTATTTCAACTGATTAAGGGGCTGGCTTGCCTGACAGTAGTGTCCGGCGCCATCACAACCCATAGGTTTTGGGTCGTGACAATGTGGTATCAGAGCTCTAGGTTCCCCTAGGTTTCACGAGTCATGAGCAAGTCTAGTAGAGCCTTGCGGATCGGTACGGAGATCTCTGTACTTATCTTCGAGAGGCTACAGGGCTGTTAGGAGTAGTTCCTTTCTTGATTCCTCATCGTGTGATTTGTTTCCTTAAGGTTTATGCCTATGTTTCTTTCTACTCAATCTTACGCGTCGCGAAGCGCTTGCTATGAATCGGGAATTTGAGGAGTTGTAATGGTGCTACAGATATGATGCGTGATGTTTCCGTACATAGTTGATTGGGTTGTTGCTATCGCCCTGCAAAAAGGATATCTTCAGATTTTATCAAGCTTACGCGTTAAACTAGGTTGTGGCCGCACGGGCAGGTGCACGAGGTGTGAAGCAGTGATTCCAAATAACTCAAAATCAGTTCTTGGCACATTCGAGGACGAACGTATGTTTAAGTGGGGGAGAGTGCAACGACCCGACCGGTCGTTTTGCATTATCGGACCCCGTTTCCCTAAATGAGATTTATTTTGAATTTATAAGTATCAAGCTATTTCAAACAAGGGATAGGTAAATTTATGAATGTGAGAGGGTAAGCAAATCAGAAGAAAAAAAAATATGAGTTTCGTCGAGGTTTGACATTTTGGAATAAAATACGGCCCGAGCTAAAATACCCGGTATTTATGGACTAGTACTATAAGTATCATATGATCATAATAGTACGGTTATATAAAGTGTATTAAAAATAAATAAAATTTTAAGTGATTTGGGATAATTCTTAATTATGCGGGTAATAGATTAATCACCGGGTAACGAAACATTACCCGGTTAACTAATAAGTGGATAAGAGCCTTTTTAGGATTGCCACATGGCATAAGCTTAGCCAAGGTGGCAAAGTATACAAATGAGTCATTAGACCAAGTAATAACTTGATTACACGTGAAGATGGATTGATCTCTTTATTGGAAAAGTGCAAGATTTTGCAAAGCTAAGCAAATAACATTTATACAACTAAAGGAGAAATAACAATGATCTAACGTGAAACTCTCTGAAAAGGTTACAATGTCCAAACGTGAGAACTCTCTGTAATGTTACAATGTCCAAACGTGAAATTCCCTTAAATGCTACGAGGTCCAACATGAAATGCTAATTCAAAGAAAGCTCGGTACAATCTTTTCCAAAAATATCATACGGCTTTTTCCTACTCCAGTTACGAGTCTTTGGGTGTAGAGTTCGGAGTTGCGGGCGCATCCTTGGTCCGAAAGGTAGATTCGACACGAGGTGAGTCTCATTTCCAACCTTGTAAGGGGAAAAACATAGGTTCTTGATTGTTGTGGGGGCCACGTACGTACCACGTGACGAGAGTCCGTACGTGGTGACTATATTGCTATGTCGGGTAGCCCTAGGATTCACAAGCATGCCTCTATGTGCCCTATATGTACCTTCGTATGTGTTATGAGTTGTAATTACTGTTGAAGTGATAAGGAAAAGTGAAGTATTATGATTTAAATCCTAGTTGATTATCCGTGGTATTGGCACAGTCCTGTTGAGTTCACTGTTGAGTTGGTACACATTTGTACTTATATATACGCACTTGTTATCGAGTCAGCACAAGAGTCGCAGGTACGATGCGCGATCGTGGGTTAGCTTATTATTATCGAGTCAGCACACGAGTCGCAGGTATGATGCGCGATCGTGGGTCAGCTTATCATTATCGAGTCAGCACACGAGTCGCAGGTACGATGCGCGATCGTGGGTTAGCTTATTATTATCGAGTCAGCACACGAGTCGTAGGTATGATGCGCGATCGTGGGTCAGTTTGTCATTATTGAGTCAGCACACGAGTCGCAGGTACGATGCGCGATCATGGGTTAGCTTATGACCTCAGTCCTTATGACCACCCTTATGACTCCGGCCGGTTGTCTTGTCCTGGTGTGTGTATGATAACTTGAGTTCCGAGTCACTTATAACTAGGCTGTCAGGTATTGGTTAAGAGGAGATTCTGGTACTCTGCTGTTCATTCTTCAGTTATTATTTGGACTATATTATTTGCTATGTATTTGCTGTTTACTGTTTCACATGCCTATTTCTTTAGCCATATCTTGTCATATATCATGTTGTTGGACCTTAATGAGTATCTAGTCGACCTCTCGTCACTACTCATTCGAGTTTAGACGGGATACTCACTGGGTACATATATGTATATGTACTCATGCTACACTTTCTGTGCATTTTGTTGCACAGGTACCTTCATAGTACAATGATTGGTCTGGAGACTTACTTGGGCTGCATTCATCTGGAGGCGTTCCGCAGCCGACAGAGTCTCCTTCTTTTTATATCTGTACATTGTACCTCTATTGCCTTTGTCCATTTATTTCTCGGACATGAGTTGTATAATTGTATAAATTCTTAGAAATTGCTCATGTACTTAGATCACCGGGTTCTGGGATGTGTTGGTATTTCTTTTGTTATAGTAAGTTGATTTTCTGTCGTATTTGATTTACGAAAATTCAAATTATTTGGTTATGAAGTGTAAGAAAGGCATGATTTCGAAAATATTAAGCAGGAAGGTATTTCAACTGATTAAGGGGCTGGCTTGCCTGACAGTAGTGTCCGGCGCCATCACAACCCATAGGTTTTGGGTCGTGACATGAACCTCAAAGCACTAAGTATTGCTCACATAATCAATATAAGAACACACGCAAACTCAGAACACTGCTCACTATATATGCAATCAACATATAACCATTAATTTCAGCAAACTACTCTATATGCACGGACAAACAGAATATTGCTCACTAAGCTGACTTTCCCATTGAAACAAACTTAGAGCACATTTAATCACAATAAACCATTAATTTCAACAAGGAAACATAAACAGAACTCATTTCAATAACACCCAATCTACAATAAGGACGATTCATAGATTTACACACAATTATAGGATTAAAGTTTAATAAATACCTGGAAACAAACGAGAAAGAAGGAACAGAAGACAACGGAGAAGCGAAGAAGTTGTTTCCTTAAAATCCAAGAAATGCAAGCTTGGAGCTCAACAAAAACACAGAGAAGCAGCAGCGAAGCCGGCTTAACAGCTCACTGGGAACCATCACTGATCACTGATCGGGGAAGAACCATGAAACCTCAAACAAACACCATGATTTTTGAATGCCCGAATTGAAATCAAAATTACGAAACTGATTTTTTGAACTTTATTATATAAATTTTTGTGTAGTTAAAAGAACTAAAATCAAAATTTCAAGCTAGAGAAGTTTTGGCTAATTCTACCAAACCCAGGTGCTGCTTGATCTTTTAAGAGGGAGACGTGAAAAAGATGAAATTTGTTTTGGGTTTAAAAGAAATAGCCTGATGTCAAGAGAGAGAACAAAGAGGCATATCCTTGCTGGTGTTGGGATTTTCTCCTTGATTTTTTCTATTGAAGATCAGAAAAGAAAGAAATGCCGGAAGGGGAAGGAACGGCGCATCTTCAGGAGGTAGGAAGATCTGATCTTTTTTTTAGGTTTAGGTTATGTTTTAATAATAGGGGGAACGGGTCAGGTAGGCGGGTCGCGAGTCTTTGACTGGTGGGTTTGGGGCTGAATTTGGGATACTGGGCCACTGATTTTGGCCCAATTTGGACACCTCTCTTTTCTCATTCTTTTAGCCACTTTAGGCTCAATTTAATTTAAATCTCATTTTTGGCTAGCTTATTTATTTATTTTACCTAATAATGGGCTAATGCAACTAATTAATCAACCTACGAATGCAATTTTTATTTTTTAGTTATTTAAAAGATGCATTTAATAACGTAATTAAATCCCAAAAATGCAAGTTAAACCTACGATGGTATGAAATAAAAATGTGACAATTTTTATGATTTTTCTATGATTTTAAAATATTAAACATGCATGAAATGCAACTAAATAAAGAAAAACTCCTAAAATTCGTAAAAATTATTTTTGGATTATTTTTAGGAGTAATTTCCATGCGGGGCAAAAATTAGGTGTTCACAGCTGCCCCTCTTTGCTCGAGAACATGAAGAGTTTTCGGGCAAAGATAAAGTGAGCAACTACGAGCAATTTTTGCTCGTTTGGTACTCCATTTGGAAGCATTTTGAAAATGTTTTGACCGAACCTTGCTTCAGAGGTTTTCTACATATCCCTGGCTATAAAGGAATCAGGTCGATGTAGTTCTGGAAGTTTTGGTAGCTGGGACTACCGGGAAGTTGTGATTTTGTTGATGTTGCTGCTGCTTACTGCTCGCTGAGCTCCTTATTAAACCTAGTATGGATTGAAACGTCATTGATTCATTAATTCACTTAGATAGACCTTGTCAGAAGTCCAAAGGGATTTTCACAATTCCAAAGGACACAATTATGTTATGTGCATTACTGGGAGAGAACTTGCCAATATGTTGACCGTTATTGTGTAAATAGTTGAATCTGGAGGGGGAAATGGGCTAAACTTTATGTGTTTGCAGAAAATGAAGTACGAAATTACCATGTTTGGCATGGTCCAGAAAAACCCACCTCTGATGATTGATTGGCGGAATGACCTTGCACCATGTGATAGAAACCACATAAGAAGGGTGTTGGGGAATTTTCGTCTTTGATGTACATCCGACCGAACAGAGAATTAATTTAGGCATCCACTATGTTCTGGGATGAAAAGAAAGCTTTTTCTGATTTGGAAATATAGAAATGACTCCTCTTCTAGAAGAGATAGGGGGTTTCGCCAAACTGCCATGGGATAGTCCGGGTCTGTTGGTGCTAGAAAATAGCACTCCACACAGTTTTATAAAAATTCTAGGGTTTAAGAAGAACGACGAGTTGGTTTGCTTGAAGAAATACTACACCCCTTTCGACTTTCTCTATGAGCGGTATAGGCACAACAAGTCATGCCGCTTACATCACGAGGAGTTAGCTATTACCTCTTTGGGATGGGTTCACCGTTGAGCTTACGTCTTCATAGTTTACTTCTTGAGTTTGCTAATTTTTCCAATGCAAGGAGGGAAAATTCACACTCGCTTGTCCATAGTCGCAAGGATTTGATGGAAGGTATCGAGGGGAATAAATACACCATCATCCCTATGATACTAGTTGAGATTTACCGAGCCTTGGATCGGTGCAAATATGGGTTTGGACATTTCGAGGGTTGCAATCTTCTACTACATGTTTGGCTGCTCTTGCATTTTCAGAGGGGAAATTACCGCTAGTAGATCTTGCATAGACCATGTATGACTACATCGCCAGTCATCATCCAAAGAAGATGACATTTACTCCAGATAGGTTTGCGATGCCTGGGAATGCTGAAGGTTGGGTGCGTTTCTTCAGTAATCTTACTGACGAACAAGTGCATTAGATATTCGAGTGGTTTCTTAGTAGAGAGTTCATCATTAGGTCCAAAGGGATCACTCATTTGGTTCTCATTGGGATGCGAGGCATTTACCCTTATGATCCTATATGGGTAATGAGGCAAGCTGGGAGGAAGCAGGTCATACCCCGGGTTTCCAATATGATTCAGTATAAAGCATAGTTCAAAGGATATGTTATTCCATTCAAATTCGAAGCCCAACACTTGTGGAACCAAAATATCATTGTAGATGGAGAGACTATTAAACTAGATAGGTACCACACTGGTCATATGTATTACTATCTCTCATAGTTAGAGGACAACATAACCGGGGACGTCAAATCGGGGGTCAATATGAAAGACAAAATCATAGAAGAGGTGGTTGAGGCTCAAGTAAAGTACAAGAGGATATGCAAAAGAGTGTTCAAATATAAAGACAAGCATTTGGAATAGCATAAGGTGGATGTGGAGGCGATCAAATAATTGAAGGAGATTGCAAACAAGTCGACATAGAGGTTTGAACACCTAGAGCAAGGGTTGATGGAGCTATAGGAGAAGATGAAAAAGAGGCTTTAGGATTGTTAGAGTTTGGGATACGATGAAGGGAAGCTGGCAATGTCTTACTTGCTGCTCGATATGTGTGACCTAGGAATTGTGATTGATGAGTCAAAAGGGCAAAGCATGAAGAAGGTCCTTCTGGGACCAAATAAATTAGGAAACAATGTTCTTTATTGCTTTCTAGTTAGATTTCGTTAGATGGGAGAGATAAATGATACTCCCTCCGTTCCAATTTATGTGAACCTATTTGACTGGGCACGAAGTTTAAGAAAAAATGAAGACTTTTGGAATTTGTGGTCCTAAACAAATCAAAAATAGGCCCGGAGTATTTGTGTGGTTATAAAAACTTCTCATTAAGGGTAGAATTGTAACTTTAAGCTAAATTGTTTCCAAATTTAGAAAGGGGTCATTCTTTTTGGAACGGACCAAAAAGGAAACAGGTGCACATAAACTGGAACGGGGGGAGTAAGTAGTACCAAATAATAGCAACAGGTAATACAATACCTGAGGCGGACAAAACCACATAACGTAATAAAAATCTAAGAATATGAAGGGACATGCATGCTACTAAGACTATCGGTGAACAACTATAAACTGCCTACTAACCTTCTACCTTAATCCTCGCCCTCCACACCCTCCTATCAAAGGTCATGTCCTCAGTGAGCTGAAGCAGTGCCATGTCCTGCCTAATCACCTCTCCCCGGTACTTCTTAGTCCTACCTCGACCTCTACTCCAACTCTCCATAGCCAACCTCTCACACCTCCTAACAGGAGCATCAATGTTTTTTTTCTATTAACATGTCTGAACCATCTTTACCTCGACTCCCGCATCTTATCCTCCACGGAGGCTACTCCCACTCTGTCCCGGATAGCTTCATTCTTAATCCTATCTCTCCTGCTATACCCACACATCCATCTCAATATATTCATCTCTGCCACTCTCATCTTCTGAATGTGGGAGTTCTTGACTGGCCAACACTCATCCCCATACAGCATAGTCGGTCGAACCACCACTCGATAAAACTTACCCTTAAGTCTTAGCGGCACATTCCTATCAGACAAAACACCGGAAGCGAGCCTCCACTTTATCCATCCCACTCTGATGCGATGCGTGACATCTTCGTCGATCTCCCAGTTATCCTGGATCCCGCTCTCTTGGGGATAACTTGAGCATCAAGCTTAACCTCTACGTATGCATCATGGGTCCCGTCACTGAACTTGCACTCCAAGTATTCTGTCTTGATTCTACTCAGTTTGAAACCTTTAGACTCCAAGGTCTGTCTCCAAACCTCCAACCTCGCGTTAACTCCGCTACGCATCTTGTCAATCAACATTGTATCATCGGCAATAGCATGCACCAAGGCACCTCTCCTTGGATGTGACGCAATAGTACATCCATCGCCAAGGCAAATAAAAATGGGCTAAGAGCCGATCCCTGGTGCAACCCCATCACCACAGGGAAATGCTCCGAGTCACCAACCACAATCCGCACCTGAGTCTTAGCATTATCATACATATCCTTAATCACCCTAATGTACGCTACCGGAAAACCACTAACCTCCAAACACCTCCACAGGACCTCCCTCGGAACTTTATCGTATGCTTTCTCAAGTTCAATAAACACCATATGCAAATCCTTCTTCCTCTCCCTGTACTGCTCCACTAATCTCCTTACCAGATGAATCGCTTCTGTAGTCGAATGCCACGTCATGAATCCAAACTGATTCTCGGAAATACACACGCACCTCCTTACCCTGGCCTCCACCACCCTCTCCCAGACCTTCATAGTGTGACTCAAAAACTTAATACCCCTATAATTGTTGTAATTTTGGGTATCACCCTTGTTCTTGTAAAGCGGAACCATCGTACTCCACCTCCATTCTTCGGGCATCTTTTTTGTCGTAAAAATAACATTAAACAGCCTAGTGAGCAACTTCAAACCTGCCCGCCCACACTTCCAGAATTCCACCGGGATTTCGTCTGGCTCCGTCGCTCTGCCCATGTTGGGACAGGGCCCTGCCATACTAATCAATACATGTCCTATTCATACTGAACAAATAAGCAACTCTAGAGCAAATGGAGCGCATCAACACCTTCCGCTGAGCTGATAGCCTACTTGGAGGACTCTCATCCTGTCTATCGGTACATATGGTCATGAAACACAGCGTCCCCATGAAAAAGGGACGTCAGTACGAATAATGTACCGAGTATGTAAGGCACATAAATAAGTATATAAAAGACATGGAAGAAACATGGAGTATATGACTCAACCTGTAATCTTGGATAACTATGTAAATCATGAAATACTTATAGTATCATGCATATGCGTATGAATGTCATGTCGTGCATAGGTACATGTGTTCATAACATCATCAAGCCTCTGAGGGCTTCCCATCATATCATCTCGGCCACTGTGGGCAAAATCATTAACGTATACCAGCTAATAAGGTGGTGGTGTGTATACAACGCCGTAACCTTTTTCTATATCCTATATACATATATATACATACATATACGCGTATATAATGCCATCTGGTCATGGGTCAATTTACATATATAAATGAATGTAATGCATGAGAAGTATGTCAATAAAATCTCGTGGAATGTTATAAGACCATTATGCCTTTGAGTAATATCATGAAACAAACTTTATCAACTTATGTATTTTCTGAGACCCGTGAACAGATGATAGAATAATATGACACATGGGGAATCAAGAATATATACATCTCTAGTATTTCTATAAATCGAGTCATTTATGAAAGTTATACATTTGCTCGTTTCATTTGTATCGTGTGGATCATGCCAAAAAGAAAGAAGGGATAGCCTTAACATACCTAAGCCAAGTCTCTTTACAATCCCTCTAACACATGTTAATTGCGACAAAACACGTAACGGCAGATCGGAGTCGGGGAAAATCCGTATGATATTCTTGAGAAAGATTGCACCGTACCCCCTTAGAATCGCAAAATCTCGTAGTTATTACGTAATATAATATCATATGAATTTTGTTCAATAAAATCATGTTGCTATGTCAATGAGATACAAGCATTCTTCAAGAAAATCACTTTGCTATGTAGAGTAAGCATTATTCTTTATGATTTTGAGAAGTCTTCTTAATAGAATCTTTCAACCAAAATAAGATAAGGTGAACATACCTTAAATATTGCCACCACCTCCTTATGCATAAGGAATGGTGGCAATTTGCTGCCATATTTTCCATACTCCCACGTGGAGGTTGTCCCTATAAAGACTTGTAAAACTTTATGTAGAATATTGCCCGAATAGGTCCCTGTGTTGTTATAACTGTAAAAACTCTTAAAATGGACCTATTTTGAGTAAAAAGTACCCCAAAACCTGAAAAATAAACTTTTCCAGAATTGTGATGTTATGCGACGCACTATGCGATCGCATAATGTGTATGTGGACCACATAGTTGTCGCACTCTTGCCCCACGGTTCTTGCGAAGGAGGTTATGCGAAGCACTATGCGATCGCATAACAGGTATGCAGACCGCATAGTGGTCGCATACCTGGGCAAATTGTTTTCCAATTTTGGCCCATTTGAGGGCCAATTATGCGACAGGAATGCGGACCCCATAGCAAAAATGCGATCGCATTCCTGACCACATTTCTGTGTCAGGGCTCCTATTTTCTAAATTTAAAACCCGACCCCCTATTTAATAAAACACCCCTCCCCTTCATTTTTAAGGAATTTCTGAACAAAATAGAGAGAGGGGAGAGAGGGTTCTTGAGAGGGAAAGCTCATTCTTCATCAATTTGGTTTTTCCAAAATCACTCAGGCCTGGGAATTTCGAGTAATCTTCTTCTTCATTCTAACAGGTAAGTCCCCACCCCATTTTCCTTAAATTTTAGAATTTTTGGTTAATAGTAGAACTCCCCAAAATGGGTTCTTAAAGATGAAAGTGAAGAACGTTGCATGCATGTTCATTTATTGTCACAATCTAGTAAAGGGAAGTGGGTTAGGGTAAATATTCACAAAGAAGGGGTTGATAATCTGAGAGGTCTCATAGCATTCGATAAATGTCTAGGCGAGTTCGAATTGTGTTCGTGATTCCCAATTCTAAGATGAATGTGTTACATTATGAATTAGATTGACGTTGCTTGACGGTCCGGTGATTTGGGAATAGGAATTAGAAGGGAACTTCGAATCCAGGTATGTATGGCTAACTTTAACCTTTGTAGAATCCTCTTGTTGGTGTCCGAGCATACGGTATGTGTACTTTGTTTGAGAATACGTGAGTTGAATGCACAATTGTGTTGAGGCGTAATACTTTACTCCCTGAATTTCTTGTTGACTACTATGCTAGTGAGATTGTGAAAAGTGGTTTGTTGTGCCTATCTTATTATGTGCAAAGCTCGTAAATGCTCGAGGGAATCGATATGAAAGTATGTGTTAATGAATGAAAGAATGTTAATGTGCCAAAGTGTGGGAATGTATATAATGGCTAAAATCATGCGTTAATGAAAAAGGGTATTGTGAAATGATGTAATTGAGTTGAACGATTATGGCAACACCGTGTACATGAATTACTGCTTGGTGAGAATCATTGTGCCTTGAGTGCCAATAGAGAATTGTTGATATGAACTTGTGTTCCTTGTAATGAAGATCCTTGTGGTTTAATTGTTGTTATGAAATGTGATTGTCTGGTGGGATCGGGTTGCACGCCGCAACACAAGGTAATAAGAGTGGACGAGGTAATAAGGGTGGGCGAGGTAATACGGGTGGACGAGGTAATAAGGGTGGCCGAGGTAATAAGGGTGGACGAGGTAATAAGGGTGGAAAGTGGTTGTGTTGAAATTAGAATCTTTGAAACTCTTGAATATGGTGGTGTTGACATGAGAATCTGTGAAACTCTTGAATATGGTGGTGTTGAAAGGAGAATCTGTGAAACTCTTGAATATGGTGATGTTGAAAGGAGAATTTGTGAAACTCTTGATTTTGGTTGCTTCTGTTTCTGTGCAATACTTGTTGGTTCCATTAACTATCTCTTATCTATGTATTGCTTGATTGTACTTAGGGTAAAGTTTGTTCATACATACTAGTACTATTCCACAGTACTAACGTCCATTTTGCCAGGGGCGCTACATCTTTTATATGGATGTAGGTGGCTCCATAGCAAGTAGCTCAGCCCACCGTTAGTGGTGCCTCCAGTTCATCTCTTCAGCAGTTTTGGTGAGCCCCTCTTCCTATCGGGGCCGCGTGTGGATTATACTATCCTCTTTTGCTTATGTTGTAAAGGTATAGCCGGGGCCTTGTTGCCGGCAAGTTATGTAAAACTCCTAAGAACTCTTAGAGGCTCCGTAGACACTGTGTGGGTTATATATGTATATGTATATATATATTGTCGGCGGTAGTTGTGCTCACTCGTACTTGTGGATCGCAAATCAGAAATGTTGTATGTAACTTGCATCTTTTGGAGTATCTATTGTTGAAAACTAAAAGAGGAAAAATGGAATTATGTTTAATGTGTACTTTGAATCTAAATTGTCTAACTCATCTGGAATAATGTACGTTATGAACACGGGGTAATACGTTGGGTAGGAAAGGTAATCTAGGTCCGCTTGACCAGGTTCATCCGATTAGGTACCGGTCTCGTCCCTCGGTTTTGGGACGTAACAAACTTGGTATCAGAGCCTAAGGTTTTAAAAGTGTCCTAGGATGTCTCGGAGCCGTGTCTAGTAGAGCCCTTCTTATCGCTGTGTTGTCGACCACATCTATAAGTAGGGGCCGCATTGACATTTAGGAAAATACCCTTTCATTGTTACTCTGTATCGTGCGATGAAGTGAAAGGTGAGAATATCTTTATCTAACTCGCGCATTGTCCTAATTTTCATTAAATGGCGCTCAAGAAGAGAGATCGACTCGGCCTAAAGGCCAATGCCACCCCAGGTGTGGCCATAAATCCTTTATCTGTTGGTGCGGGTGAGAATGATTCCCCGACCTTGAATCTGCCTGACCCCTCCGTGCCAGGCCAGTCTATTCCTATTCCTGCTCCAGCGGAGGTACTGAAATCCCTCCAGCTGATGTTCCTGATCCCTCCTCAATCCCAGCTTCCGGTCCCAGTATCTCTGATGGGGACCTTAGGGGAGCTATCCAGATGTTGACCCAGTTAGTGGCCTCCCAGGCCCAAAGATCACAGGATGCCCTTGCGTCCTCTAGCGAGCAAGGGGATTCTTCAGGTTCTAAGGTCAACTAGTTTTTGCGGTTAGCCCCTCCAAAGTTCACAGGCACCGACCCAGAGGCCGATCCTCAAGATTTTGTAGATGAAATGTACAAGACCCTACGGGTTATGAAGGCTACTGAAACAGAGGGAGTTGAGTTAGCTTCTTATCGTCTAAAGGGAGCAGCATATTCGTGGTTTGAGATGTGGGAGAGTTCCTGTGGACAGGGGAGCCCTCCGGCGAGGTGGGTCGAGTTTGTAGATGCTTTCATGGATCATTTCTTTCCTGCCGAGGTCATGGAAGCCCGTGCTGCAGAGTTTGAGGTCCTTAAGCAGGGCCATATGAGTGTGTGAGAGTACCATATGGAGTTTGTGTGCTTGTCCAAGTATGCTACCCACATGATGCCGACTATGGAGGCCAGAGTTCGTCGGTTTGTTTAGGGCCTTGGTCCCTTGGTTGTCAAAGAGGCTGCTACAGCTTCTTTGCATTCAGATATGAACTATGGTAAGATTGTGGGTTTTTCCCAGGCTACGGAGGCCCGAAAATTAAAAATAAGAATGGAGAGAGAGGGTAGTAGTCGGGCCCGGCCAGCGGGCAACCCTGGGAACTCAGTTGGAGGTGGGAGATCATCCCTTGGGAGAGGTTCATCAGGGCCATCTCAGTCCTATGCTCAGTCCTCAGCCAATGCGTCGCCATCAGGGCATAGTTATCAGCATGGAGGTCGCTTTGGGCCGGTTCAGATAGCAGGAGGTTCCACCAGTCATATCGTTTTGGTGGGAGGTTTCAGCAGCAGCGGAGGGCCCCATGTCCTAAGTGTGGGAGGTTCCATTCTGAGCCATGTTACTTGGATATTCCGGTATGCTACAAATGCGGAGTGAGAGGTCATATCTAGTGGGATTGTCGTGCGCCCAGTCAGGGCACAGTAGGGGCACTGCTCAGCCGCCCAACTCTTTAGCCGCTACATCTTCAGCACGCCCTCCAGCTCCAGCAGGGCGCGGTTCATCTAGGGGTAGAGCACGAGTCAAGGGGGACCTAGTCGGTTTTATGCTTTGAGTGGTCGCCTGAGTGCGGAGGCATCTCCAGATGTTGTCACAGGTATTCTGACTATCCAATTGCTTGATGTTTATACTCTTATTGATCCGGGGTCCTCTTTGTCATACCTTACTCCATTTATTGCTTCGAGTTTTGGGATAGAACCCGAACAGCTTTATGAGCCATTATCAGTGTCGACTCTGGTTGGTGATTCTATTACGGTCGCGCGAGTCTACAAGAATTATGTTGTTACGGTGTGTGGTCGAGATACCACGACCGATCTTATTGAGTTAGAGATGTTAGATTTTGATGTAATCATGGGAATGGATTGGCTTTATTCGTGCTTTGCTAAACTCGACTGCCGAACCAGAATTATGAGGCTCGAATTTCCTAATGAGCCCGTTATTGAATGGAAAGGGGATGATGTTGTGCCGAAGGGCAGGTTTATTACCTATCTTAAAGCCTCCAAGATGATCGGGAAAGGATGCATCTATCATTTGGTCCGGGTTGCAGACACCACTTCAGAGGTGCCTGCTTCCAAGTCCGTGTCGGTTGTAAATGACTTTGTTGAAGTGTTTTCGGATGAGCTTCCTGGAATTCCGCCAGATAGAGAGATCGATTTCGGGATTGATGTATTTCCAGATACGCAGCCAATATATATTCCACCTTACAGAATGGCGCCAGCAGAATTGAGAGAGTTAAAGGAGCAATTGAAATATCTATTAGAAAAGGGTTTCATTCGGCCAACTGTGTCGCCTTGGGGCGCACCGGTTCTTTTTGTCAGAAAGAAAGATGGATTGCTTCGAATGTGTATTGATTATTGGCAGCTCAACAATGTCACCATCAAGAATAAATATCCACTGCCTCGGATAGATGATTTGTTCGATCAGTTGCAAGGTGCTAGGTTCTTCTCAAAGATTGATTTACGGTCAAGGTACCACCAGTTAAAGATCAGGGAGCAGGATATTCCTAAGACCGCCTTCAGGACTCGTTATGGGCACTTTGAATTTTTGGTAATGTCTTTTGGGCTAACCACCGCCCCAGCATCTTTTATGGATCTTATGAATCGGGTTTTCAAGCCGTTTCTTGACTCCTTCGTGATAGTCTTCATTGATGATATCCTTGTTTATTCGCGAAGTCGGGAAGATCATGCTAATCACCTCAGGGCAGTTCTGTAGACTCTTCATCAGCACCAGTTGTATGCAAAGTTTTCAAAGTGTGAGTTTTGGCTAGAATCAGTCACCTTTTTGGGCCATGTTGTTTCTAGGGAAGGGATTCAAGTTAATCCCCAAAAGATTGCAGCGGTAAAGGATTGGCCTAGACCAATGACCCCGACGGAGATTCGCAGTTTCTTGGGTCTAGCTGGGTATTATCGGAGGTTTGTGGAAGGATTCTCTACTCTCGCCTCCCCCATTGACTAAGCTGACGCAGAAAGTAGTTAAGTTTCAGTGGTCTGATGCTTGTGAAAAGAGTTTTCAGGAATTGAAGACGAGATTGACTTCGGCACCAGTGTTGACCTTGCCAGAAGGTTCGGAGGGATTCGTGGTTTATTTTGATGCTTCGAGAGTTGGGTTGGGGTGTGTGTTGATGCAATGTTGTAAAGTTATAACGTATGCTTCAAGGCAACTCAAGAATCATGAGAAGAATTATCCGGCGCATGATTTGGAGCTCGCAGCGGTTGTGTTTGCATTGAAAATTTGGCGGCATTATCTTTATGGGGTCCATGTGGACGTGTTCACATACCACAAGAGTCTTCAGTATTTATTCAAGCAGAAGGAGATGAACTTAAGGCAACGGAGGTGGTTAGAATTGCTCAAGGATTACGATATGAATATTTTGTACCATCCAGGAAAGGCGAACGTGGTTGCCGACGCTCTTAGTCGGAAATTCATGGGTAGCTTGGCACATTTGGAGGCCGGTCAGAGGCCTTTGGCTTGGGAGGTTTATCAACTGGCCAGTCTTGGGGTCTGTCTTTCGACCTCAGGTGAGGGGAATGTCGTGGTGCGTTATGGAGCGGAGTCCTCGCTTGTAGCGGAAGTCAAGGAAAAGAAATTCAGAGATCCAACATTGATACAATTGAGGGAAGCAATTTTAAATCACAAGATTTCATCTTTTTCACTCGGCAATGATGACGATGTCTTGCGGTGTCAGGGGAGACTATGTGTTCCAAATGTGGATGATCTCCGGGAGAGGGTAATGGCAGAGGCTCATAATTCCAGGTATTCTGTTCACCTGAGTTCTACGAAAATGTATCACGATCTCAAGGAGATTTATTGGTGGGGTAGTATGAAGAGGGGTGTGGCGGACTTTGTGGCTAAATGTCTGAATTGTCAGCAGGTGAAGGCCGAGCATCAGAGGCCTGGTAGGTTGACGCAGCTCATGGAAATACCGATGCGGAAATGGGAAATGATCAATATGGACTTCGTGGTAGGGTTACCTCGCACTCAACGCAAGCTATACTCAATTTGTGTAATAGTGGATCGACCCACGAAATCAGCTCACTTCTTACCAATCAAGTTCACCGATACTTCAGAACATTACGCCTAGTTGTATATCAAGGAAATAGTCAGACTTCATGGCACTCCAATTTCTATTATTTCGGATCGAGGGGCCCAGTTCACAGCTAACGTTTGGAGGAAATTTCAACAAGGTTTGGGTACTAAGGTAAATCTCATCACGGCTTTCCACCCGCAGACTGATGGTCAAGCGGAGCGGACTATTTAGACGCTTGAGGATATGTTACGGGCTTGTGTTTTGGATTTAAAGGGTAGCTGGGATGATCATTTGGCACTTATAGAGTTTGCTTATAATAACAGCTTCCAGGCTAGTATTCAGATGGCCCCATTTAAGGCATTGTACGGGAGTAGGTGTAGGTCTCCAATCGAATGGTTTGAGGTTGGTGAGGCAGAATTGTTAGGATCAGATCTTGTGCACCAAGCTATGGGAAAAGTTAGAGTCATTCAGGAAAGGATGAAAACTGCTCAGAGTCGTCAGAAATCCTATGTGGATGTTCGTCGTAGGGATTTAGAGTTTCAAGTAGATGATTGGGTATTCTTGAAGGTATCTCCTATGAAAGGGGTGATGCGGTTTGGGAAGAAAGGGAAATTGAGTCCTAGGTATGTCGGGCCGTATCGGATCGCTCAAAGGATAGGGCAAGTCGCGTATAGGCTGGAACTGCCCCCTAAAATGTCATTAGTGTACCTGGTATTCCATGTGTCTATGTTAAAGAAAGTGGTGGGAGATCCATCCGCCATCGTGCCAGTTGAGACTATTGAGGTTAATGAACAATCATCGTATAAAGAGGTTCCGGTTGCTATTATTGATAGGCAAGTCCGTAGGTTGAGGAACAAATAAATTGTTTCAGTTAAAGTGTTGTGGCGAAGTCAACGAGTCAAGGAAGCCACGTGGGAAGCGGAAAATGAAATGAAAGAAAACTATCCCCATTTGTTTGAACAAGTCTAGTAGTGATCGTGAGAACTGCCATCTCTAAGTGAATACACCTCTGTGTTTAATTTTGTGCAGGAACACTTCACTCTCCTAATTTCTTACTATTGTAGCCTCTCAAAGTTGTGCCATATTTGTGTAACATTGTGATTGTTTGGGTAATGTGCAACTCTTTGAAGTAAGCTAAAATTATGTGCAAATTGTTGGAGTAAGTGAAATTGTGTGAAACTCGTGCGATGGTTAAATGATTAATAGAAGTGTAGATTGGTAATGATTAATTGAAGTGTATATGGCATGTGGAAGTAATTGAATATATGCAAGTTTTTGAGGTAACAAGATTATATACATGTTGTTAGAATAACTGCAATATGTAGCATTTAATTGGTCAAGAACATGTGTTTCGGAGGCTCTCTGACAGGTAGATAGGCCTAACTACAGAGGAAACTCTGGCAAAATTTTCAGAAAATATCGGAGTTAGTGAAAATTGGGGGTTGGCAAATTGTGTTTTCAAGACCAAATGACTTTTCGATCCTCATTTGAGGACGAATGATTTTAAGTCGGGGAGAATGTAAAGACCCGTAAAACTCTATGTCTAGAATAATGCCCGAAAAAGTCCCTGTGTTGTTATAATTGTAGAAACTCTTAAAACTGGCCTATTTTGAGTAAAAAGTACCCCGAAACTTGAAAAATAAAATTTTCCAGAATTGTGTTGTTTTGCGACGCACTATGCGATCGCATAACGTGTATGCGGACTGCATAATGGTCGCATACCTAGACATGTTGCTGTCCAAATTGAGTACAACTATGCGGCTTAGAATGCGATCGCATTTTGGGTATGCGAACCGCATAGTTGTCGCATTCTTGACCCACGGTTCTTGCGAAGGAGGTTATGCGACGCACTATACGATCGCATAACAGGTATGCGGACCGCATATTGGTCACATACCTTGGCAGATTGTTTTTCAATTTTGGCCCATTTGAGGGCCAACTATGCGACAGGAATGCGGACCGCCTAGCAGGAATGCGATCGCATTCCTGACTGCATTTCTGTGTCGAGGCTCCTATTTTCTAAATTTAAAACCCGACCCCCAGTTTAATAAAACACCCCTCCCCTTCATTTTTAAGAAATTTCTGAACAAAATAGAGAGAGGGGAGAGAGGGTTATTGAGAGGGAAAGCTCCTTCTTCATCAATTTGATTTTTCCAAAATCACTCAGGCTTGGGAATTTCGAGTAATCTTCTTCTTCATTCTAACAGGTAAGTCCCCACCCCATTTCCCTTAAATTTTCAGATTTTTGGTTAATAGTAGAACTCCCCTAAATGGGTTCTTGAAGATGAAAGTGAAGAACCTTGCATGCATGTTCATTTATTGTCACAATCTAGTAAAGGGAAGTGGGTTAGGGTAAATATTCACAAAGAAGGGGTTGGTAATATTAGGGGTCTAATAGCATTCGATAAATGCCTAGGCGAGTTCGAATTGTGTTCATGATTCCCAATTCTAAGATAAATGTGTTACATTATGACTTAGATTGACGTTGCTTGATGGTCCGGTGATTTGGGAATAGGAATTAGAAGGGAACTTCGACTCCAGGTATGTATGGCTAACTTTAACCTTTGTAGAATCCTCTTGTTGGTGTCTAAGCATACGGTATATGTACTTTGTTTGAGAATACGTGAATTGACTGTCCAATTGTGTTGAGGCGTAATACTTCACTCCCTGAATTTCTTGTTGACTACTATGCTAGTGAGATTGTGAAAAGTGGTTCGTTGTGCCTATCTTATTATGTGAAAAGCTCGTAAATGCTCGAGGGTATCGATATGAAAGTATGTGTTAATAAATGAAAGAATGTTAATGTGCCAAAGTGTGGGAATGTATATAATGGCTAAAAATCATGCGTTAATGAAAAAGGGTATTGTGAAATGATGTAATTGAGTTGAACGATTATGGAAACACTGTGTACATGAATTACTGCTTGGTGAGAATCATTGTGCCTTGAGTCCACATAGAGAAATGTTGATATGAACTTGTGTTCCTTGTAATGAAGATCCTTGTGGTTTAATTGTTGTTATGAAATGTGATTGTCTGGCGGGATCGGGTTGCACGCCGCAACACGAGGTAATAAGGGTGGACGAGGTAATAAGGGTGGGCGAGATAATAAGGGTGGACGAGGTAATAAGGGTGATCGAGATAATAAGGGTGGAATGTGGTTGTGTTGAAATGAGAATCTATGACACTCTTGAATATGGTGGTGTTGAAATGAGAATCTGTGAAACTCTTGAAGATGGTGGTGTTGAAAGGAGAATCTGTGAGACTCTTGATTTTGGTTGTTTCTGTTTCTGTGCAATACTTGTTGGTTCCATTAACTGTCTTTTATCTGTGTATTGCTTGATTGTACTTAGGGTAGAGTTTGTTCATACATACTAGTACTATTCCACAGTACTAACGTCCCTTTTGCCGGGGGCGCTACATCTTTTATATGGATGTAGGTGGCTCCATAGCACGTAGCTCAGCCCGCCATTAGTGGTGCCTTCTCTTCATCTCTTCAGCAGTTTTGGTGATCCCCTCTTCCTCTCGGGGCCGCGTGTGGATTATACTACCCTCCTTTGCTTATGTTGTAAAGGTATAGCCGGGGCCTTGTTGCCGGCAAGTTATGTAAAACTCCTAAGAACTCTTAGAGGCTCCGTAGACACTGTGTGGGTTGTATATGTATATGTATATGTATATTGTGGGCGGTAGTTGTACTCACTTGTACTTGTTGATCGCAAATCAGAAATGGTGTATGTAACTTGTATATTTTGGAGAATCTATTGTTGAAAACTAAAAGAGGAAAAATGGAATTATGTTGTAAAGTGTACTTTGAATCTAAATTGGCTAACTCATATGGAATAATGTACGTTATGAACACGGGGTAATACGTTGGGTAGGAAAGGCAATCCAGGTCCGCTTGTCCGGGTTCATCCGGTTAGGCGCCGGTCTCGTCCCTCGGTTTTGGGGTGTGACAGTCCCCTAGCAATTATCCAAGATTCTCACTTAATTAATTATCCACAAAATTCAATTTATAAGTTAATCTCCCACTTAAAAATTCATAATTACCCAATTATCCACATAATTAGAATTATCTCTAATTACCTAAAATACTACTTACTTTTAACACACTTTATACCTCTTACTATCACGGTTATGTGGTACCTTGTATGTGGCACTAGTCCATAAATACCGGGTATTATGGCTCGGACCATATTTTGTCCCATAATATCAAACTTTGACGAAACTCATTTTCTTCGATTTGCTTACCCTTTCACCTTCACGAATTTACTTATCACTTGTTTGAAAAAGCATAATACTTATAGCCTCAAAATAATCTCATTCCCGAGCTTACGTCGATTAACTTACGATGAAACGTTAACGTACGAAAATGCAGGATGTAACATTTCATTTCCGAGCGTACGGCCCGCCCCATAAGAGTGAAGGAAATTACATATCGCTCGCGGGATGTAAATTACGAAGCGACAACATGCGCACACAGAATGTAAAGTTCATTTCACCACAATCCTTTCCAATTATTTAAGTAAATGAAAGCTCGGGGAAACAATAATATCTTACATGAGTTCAAAACTTATAAGTCATTTCTTTTCCTTTCATAATACTTTCCATAAATAATTTCTTTCATATTCCTTCCCGTAAGTCAATTCATTTCATAATATTTTTCCGTGAAAACAATTTCCTTCCATATTATTTTAAAATCCATAAATCTCAGAGAAACAAAACCACATAACAGGATATTATAACATACATATAATTCATTACAAGAAGTATACAGGGCATGATGTGGGGCCTAACTACCCGGACATAACAATAGTAGCCGCTACGTACGGACTCTCGTCACTAGGTACGTACGTAGCCCCAGCAAACAATTACATATAGCATGTAGAACACCTAAGGAGACAACTCCCTCTTACAAGGTTAGAAATGAGACTCACCTCGCTCTGAAGATTCATCACCGGCTTCCAAGCCTCTACGAAGACTAAAAATGGATGCGCACGCTCCCAAACTATCCAAATAACGATAATTCAATGAAAATATACTCAATAGATCATAACCAATTCAAATTACAAAGTTTCTCAGCCCGGCTCAATGAAATGACCAAAATGCCATCGGGCCCACGTGCCCGGACCTCGAAATTTCTTGAAGAAAATCTCTACCCGAAGCTTTACTAATTCAATTACACATTTTACTCAATTATTCATGCTGAATTCGTTGCTAAAATCCAAATTTCTAGGTTTTCTTCAAAATACTAATTTTTCCACAAATTTTTCATGTTTAATCCCATGTATAAACCTTGAATTAACTTGGAAATGAGAAGGAATCACTTACCTCTTGATGCTTGATGAAAAATCCTCCAAAATCGTGCATAGCAATTGAAAATGGGATAAGAAATGCTAAGCACCCGTTTTAAAAAGAATACTGCCCATAAATCCTCTTGTGCGATCGCACAACATGCTCCGCGATCGCACAGGCCTTTCATGATGCCTCCCAGTTCCCCTGTGCGTTCGCATGCCCACTTCTGCGTTCGCACAGGCCAAGTGCCTCACAGCCTCCCGCACCCTTGTGCGATCGCACTGTTGTCCCTGCGGTCGCACAGGCCAAGTTTCATCCTCCTCCACGATCGCATTGCACCTTCTGCGATCGCATAGGCCATTTTCCCAGCTCCCAAAAATCCTTCTCCGCGATCGCATAACTGAAGCCGCGATCGCACAGTGTCTTTAAAACACCAAAAAATACAGCAGCACCAAAACACTTGGAAATAGCCCGGAACCACCCCGAAACACACCCGAGGCCCCCGAGACCCGGTGAAAACACACGACTCAGTCCCGTAACATCCCACGAACTCGCTCGGGGCTTCAAATCACATCAAACAATGCCGAAATCACGAATCGCACTAAAATCCAACTCTATGAACTTTGAAAATTCCAACTTCCACATTTGATGCTGAAACCTATCAAACCACGTTCGATTGACCTCAAATTTTGCAGGCAAGTCTTATTCGACATTACGGACCTGCTCCAACTTCCAGAATCGCATTCCGACCCCGATATCAAAATTTCCATTTCCGGTCGAATTTTTCAAAAACCTTCAGTTTTCTATCTTTAGCCAAATGGCCTTAAATTGACTTCCGGATATCCGCATTCACTTCCGATCGCGCTCCCAACTCCAGAATCACCATACGGAGCTATTTCCAGACTCGAAATCCCAAACGGACATCAGTATCATTGAAATGTACTTCAAGTCAAACTTAGGAAATTTCCTTAAAATACTGACTTTCCACAATATATGTTGAACTACTCCCGGGTTATCCAAAACCCGTTCCAGACATACGCCCAAGTCCGAAATCATCATACGAACCTGCTGGAACCTTCGGATCCTTATTTGAGGTCGTTTTTTCAAAATCCCAGCCTTACTCGATTTCTTCAACTTAAGACTTCTAAAATGAGAATTTTCCTTTAAATTCAACTCCGATCTTCCTGAATTTCAATTCCGACCATATGCACAAGTCAATATACCTGAAATGAAGTTGTTCGTGACTCCCAACTGCTGAACGACGCGCTGGATCTCAAAACGACTGGTCGGGTCGTTACATTATTTTTTGATTTTTTTCGAAATGTTTGAATAAAGACTTCTAAAGAAACAATATTTTTGTGGGACTTCTGATTTTTTTCTTTTTGAATTTTGAAATTTTTCTCTTTTTTTTTTTGGGGAAAAGTACTTCAAGATAAAGAAAATTTGTATTTTGGATTTAGAAAAATAATTTTNTCCTTCTTTCTTCTTTAGAAACATCTTTCTTTGAGACCCCAATTTTCAGAAAGAAAAATATTTTCCTTTAAATCTATCCTTAGAAAATCTCAAACAAATAAGAAAAAGGAAGAGACTTTCAAAACACAAAAATTATTTCCTAATTTTTGAAGTCTTTCATTCGAAAACAAAAGGTAAAGTAAAAAATTCAAATAAAAAAAAAATTATGTTTTCCTTCTTCAAAAGTGTATTTTCCCAAAAATTAAAAAAAAAGAGATCAAAAAACAAACAAGAAAAATTATATATATATAATTTTTCTTGTTTGTTTTTTGATCTCTTTTTTTTTAATTTTTGGGAAAATACACTTTTGAAGAAGGAAAACATAATTTTTTTTTTATTTGAATTTTTTACTTTACCTTTTGTTTTCGAATGAAAGACTTCAAAAATTAGGAAATAATTTTTGTGTTTTGAAAGTCTCTTCCTTTTTCTTATTTGTTTGAGATTTTCTAAGGATAGATTTAAAGGAAAATATTTTTCTTTCTGAAAATTGGGGTCTCAAAGAAAGATGTTTCTAAAGAAGAAAGAAGGAAAATATTTGAGAGATTTTTTTTTGAAAATGGTGGAGAAACAAAAGGTAGAAAATAAAATAAGTTTTGACGGAACCGGAAAAACATGACTTTTGAAAACATTTTTATTTTATTTTATCCAACACCATATAACAAGTATTTAGCAACGACAAACAACCTTTATCACAACAATAACTATATATTTCACTTCTTAGCAGTACATCATTTTTAACCAGAAAGCACAAAGCTCCACAGCGACACACGCACCCACAACCATGTGTATACACAAAAGACTCCTTTTTTCCTAACATTCACTTCACCATTTGTTTTTGCTGTTTGGATGCATTGGTTTAATGATTGCACTACCAACTCTAAGATTACAAAGAAAAGCATCACGTCCAGTTAGAAGGATTTGAAAGAACTTATCCGTCTCCGTTGTTAGGGGATCTAATCCTTCCGAAAGTTCTTCTGTCGATTTAGTCAGAACTGAAGTTAAAAGTTCCGACTATTCTGCGTCAATAAAGCCTATTCCATCCTGTATGACTGGGTATAACTTCTTCATGCTTACATCCACTGCTTCAAGCTCCTTCAATGCTGTGACCTTCCCTCCAGAATATATGCTCCTGATCTCCCCACTAATAAAATCACGAAGATCAACAAAAGCTTCAGTCTGGATGCAACTATGTTGAGGAGCCATCCAAGTTGTGCAAGCCGCATTGAAGATGAAGGTGGCCTTGGCTGAGCCTGGATATCTCACACCAGCATCTATTGAATAGTCACCATGAACCTCTATCAGCTTGCCAATATCAAACTTAAGGGCCTTAAGGATCTTGACTTTTCGGATATAAACATTTTGTAGGGGGAAGTTGCTTGAAGTTGCTTTCTAAATCTCTCTGCCAATTGATTTAGGAATGAATTTGGAAACCAACTCTTTCAGGTCACATGAACTTTCTTGGTTCCTCATGATCTCAACCATCTTCCTACGGATCTGACTGCTCTGAGCATAATAGGTACGCTTCTGCTGGACATTTCTTTGTAAAAGCAATGCAGAACATCCTCAGGGTATAGCTGTCGGTAGTCTTGACATCCACAGGGGCCTCAATCAAAGTATGCCCTTTGCGAACCAGTGACTAAGCAATCTTCTATCCCACAATACAGACATTTGATACACTACAATGTACAAAAAGAAAAAGGATATGTCTTTTGCAGAGAAAAAATTAGTAAAGACCATAAAGACCAGTCCCACAATTGCGGTCTTTACATTTAAAATGACTAACTCGAAAGTGACTAACTCAAAAGTCATATGATGTTATAATGGAGCACAACCAGCAAAGCTTGGACCAAAGAAATGAAGGCAGCCCACTACAAATGTTGAGGCTTTGAGTATCTGATCAAGTAGCCATTTGACACGACTCGTTACTGATCCTAGTCTTTTATCTGAAAATCATCTCTACCCTGGAAAGGAGACTCTGCCAATTTTTTCCAACTGCTGCAGAATCAGACGACTAGCAACCCTTCTTTTTAGTGAAGCACACCCAAGAAGATGGAGAACAACAGGAAACAAATGCATACTATTCTTAGAAGAATTTCGACTAGTGAGGCTAATTATCTGTCCACGACGTTTACCACCCTTCAGTTGCTAAATATCCCCAGATATATACTCTAGCAAACTTTGTACGGTTGATGCAACAAGCGACCCAAGAAGGAAACTATTTTTGAGATTATTTGAAAATTGTGGAAAATAAAGAGGTAGAAAATATTTTTGTATTTTGGTTTATCTCTTCTTTTTTAATGAGAAAAAATATAATTTTAGGTTGTAAAACTTTTATATTAATTTTTTTATCTTTTATTTGTTTGGAATTTCCTAAAAAAAATACTCCCAAAGAAGGAATTAAAGGAAAATAATTTTTTTGTGGATTTATTTTTAATATTGGGGGCCGGAACCGGTGAGGTTTGCCTACGTATCCCACATCCGGTGAGAATCAGACTCGCGTAGTTCGGTCAATTTTGACGGAACTAGGGAACATGATTTTTTAGGACATTCAATTATTTTCTTTCTTTTTGTAGACGGAGTTTCATATTTGGAATACCTATCTCTCACTCTTTGTTTTTTTTTCTCTCTTTTTTTTTTCTTTCCTATTCTAGAAGCCGGTCAACATGCATGCCGAAACAAACATATGCCAAGTAGCACGTAAGATGCATCAGGATGGTCCTTTATTTCGGGTTCATCTGTCCTAGACGAACCCAACCCCCTGTGTTGAGTCCCCTAAGTCAAATGCACGTGATGCAAACAACGCACTTACTAGGGATCCGGCATGAGGCTATGTCATACTAGGTTTATACCCTGTGGTTTTGTTCTAGACAAGGCTTACCCGAGCGGACAGCTCAATCCGAGGTCAAGGCAGCGTACCGGGAATACAGAAGCTTCACCGGCTTTGCAACTTGTCTGTACCTCGTTCTAAAATTTGGATGACTCTAACAGAAAAGAAGTCACACGAAGTGCACACTTCCCCGATGATTTAGAAGACTCAGAGAGAAGAAGGGTTTCGGCAAAGTTTATATGCAGTTCAGACAATATCAAAGCGGTAAGAAGCGGCAATTAGAACATTAGGTTTAAACATGTAAAATCAGATAATGGAAGCCAAATATAATAGCTATATAAGCTCGAATTCTTGAACCCTGAACCAGAGATTCTGGGTTCGATCCCCAGCAGAGTCGCCAGAGCTGTCACACCTCTTTTTTCACCACCCCGGATTAATGAAGGGAAAATAAGGGAGTTTTTCCACTTTAAGTGACATTATTTGGTTTTGGGAATTATTATTATTTCAGAGTCGCCACCCGGATTTTTGACGATGCTCCGAGACACCGTTTTTGTTTTGGAAATCCCAAACCGAGGAATTTTTTTGACTCTGTTTTGATTTGTCTGCGACCAGAAATACGAGTAAGGAATTTTGTTAACCCGGGAGAAGGTGTTAGGCATTCCCGAGTTCCGTGGTTCTAGCACGGTCGCTTAACTATTAATATTTGGCCTAAATTATCTGATTGTTTACGTATTTTATCTTATTGTGCATTTAGTCTTTTTAATATTTAGCCGCTATTGACGTTTATGGATTTATCTTGAAACAAGTCACGATGACGTGCACTTGTTTGCTTTTGGACACGTTATAATTGCGCCACATGAAATGCACCCGCAATTACAACATGTGATTTTCAATATGATTTGGAGTTAGAGTCGGGGACATGAGTGTCACGAACCAAAACCGATTCAGGTCGTGATGGCACCTAACGGCGAGGTTAGGCAAGCCAACGTACAACTATAACAATAAAAGTGCGGAATATAATCAACGGCATGGGGGTAAGGCCGTAGATACAAGCTGAACCACAGCTAGGCCAAATATATACAACCCCGAAACCCAACATAACTACAACAAGTGTGTGCCAGGACTAGTGTCACAGTGTCAACGGGCGGCTACATAGATACAGCAATTGAAATATATATATACAAAAATACAAGCCGCAGTCTGAAACAAAAGACTGAGCAAAATGAAACTAGAAGGCTCCAGAGGTGCTGTCAAGATGACGCCAAGAAGACAGCTCACCGTATGGAGTGACACCGCGATCAGTATCTACCAGCGGACGGATGACCAGACGGACCAGCCTCAAGACCTGCACAATCAAGTGCAGGAAAAAACAAAGTGCAGCATGAGTACATATAAACAAATATGTACCCAGTGAGTATCCCGTCTAAA
>MDKH01080974.1:0-13625 GCA_005239495.1 Nicotiana undulata | reverse complement strand
ATGCGGACCAGTAATATTCAGGAAAAGTTGCCACAATTGTGCAGTAACTTGGCAGTGCAAAAATAACTAAGAGTGGCTTTTTGTTTGTTTCCCATGTAGGAGGCATTTACTTGATAGAATCAGTCATCTTTCTTATAGATTCTCTGTATATATGTTTTAGTAGAACTCCAAAATGTCCTCCTTGATCTCTCTGTTTCGTCCTTCAATACTCCATTGACATCCAATCTCCCAATATAATTGTATTCAAACCATCCATTCATCATTTTGGGTTACTTTAACCGCATCCGGATCCTACTATCCTGTCTTTCTCTTTAAACCATATCTATTAGCTCCCGTAGAGCATGACTGAGATAGGTGCGGCCGATTGTACGTACACCTATAACTATTGTAGGTAATTCAAAATGCTTATATCTCCCTTCCTGAATGGTAAATAAGGATAATCTTTATTAACTGGGTACCTCGTACCCTTCTTCATTTCGCTTTTCTTACTTGTTACAATTTGTCTCTAACTTTCGACTCCGTTATTCCTTTTTACCGTAAGACTAGATAAGTATTCAAGAACCGTACACCTTTTAGTATACGCATGATCAACCGAAGACTTCTCATTTACTCATCATAAGCAATATGCAAAAATCGAGTTCCTCTAACTCAACACTTTCACAACTATATCTCTTATCGATCATCTTTCTGAATGTAGGCATCGTCTTATTACGAATAGAAGTTCAGAATTTGAATTCTTATAAATGAGATCTACCACACGATCTAGAGTAAGAATAAAGAGTGACAGCCCTAAATGCCCTGTAGCCTCCTTCTTATAAGTGTGGTGCACGACACACCCATAAACAAGACTCTACTAGACACGGCTTGTAGACTCCCTAGGACATAACTGCTCTGATACCACTTTGTCACGCCCCGAACCTGGGGAGGCGCGGCTGGCACTCGGCGCCGAGCTGGACCGAGCGAACCACTCTGAAACTCATAATCATTCGATCCAAACTATAACATACATAGGTCGAGTTGGCTGAACTCATTCCTTTTGTAACTATCATGGCCAACATGGTCACAACTCATAATGTACAACTGTAAGTGGGCAACACTATATAAATAAACTATCGTTCTTAAGACACGAATACATATGGGCCGGCAAGGCCTCTAGCATGCTGTACAAAATAGACCTTTGTCTACAAAGCCTCTAAGATTATTTGACATGAAATGGGACAGGGTACCGGCCTACCCTTAAGTCTGTAGCAAAACACTGACACGATGACTCGTAAACTTGGATGCACTCCGAATGAGATGGAGTCTTACCGATCCTTTGCTGAATTCTAATCTCGTTTACTATGGGGGCTCGTTAAACTGTTTGTCTATACATGCAGCCATGAATGCAGCGTCCCCAAGCAAAAGGGACGTCAGTACGAATAATGTACCGAGTATGTAAGGCAGTATACTGAAAGCTGAAACTGAACTGATAATATGATAACTGCAGGTAGCTGCAAGTCAAAGATAATATGATGATATGCTTACCTGCTGATACTGACTCAATTCTCTCAATATAATAAGTAAAATAGTTGTCCGGCCCTATAAGTCTCGGTATATATATATATATATAAAACTATATAACTGCTCTGCCGTAGTAGGCTCGCTCATAGGCGCTCGGCCATACTAGGCTCTGTATCTCGACCAACTAGGCTCGCTCATAGGCGCTCGGCCATACTAGGCTCTGTATCTCGACCAACTGGGCTCGCTCATAGGCGCTCGGCCATACTAGGCTCTGTATCTCGACCAACTGGGCTCGCTCATAGGCGCTCGGCCATACTAGGCTCTGTATCTCGACCAACTGGGCTCGCTCATAGGCGCTCGGCCATAGTAGGTTCGGTATATAACTTACCATCTGATCAGAGGTTGCCTAATAGGGGCCTGCCCATCGATTATAGCTCGATGGTAATGAAAATACTTTTATTACTGTATATATAGACTCTCTTCTATCTTGACTGGAATAAGAAAATACTCAAATGAATATGAAGTCCTGATAAAGAGAATATTATAACTTGCGAGACTAGCAATTATACGTAAATTTCGGGATATGAATTTTTCTTTATGCTTCGTTATCAAACTTATGTAATAACGAGATCATGCCAAAATGAAGGAAGGGCTTAGCCTTAACATACCTGGAGTAGGGGAAAAATATTCGTACAATATCAGCACTTGTGCCATTGTTTATCCGAGTCAATCTCTTGTCTCCACATGTCACTACAACATCAATCTCATTGACCATTAACTCTTAGGCCTTTGTAATTTAGTATTTTCCCGTTACTTCTTGATTCTTTGATCCATTTTATAGTTATTCAATTTCCAAACTTCATCATCAGTTTCCTTACTTACTCAACAACTCTCGTGATATGCTATGACCAAATTTGTTTTCATCCTCTGCTTCACTTCGTCAATTTCATGTTATTTGATTCCTTGACTCCTTAATTCAATTCATGCACATGAATCGAGTAGGTTCTACTTTGTAGATATTTAGTTGGAGTGGAAATGGATAATTCCATGTTGAGGCATATATAGAACGTTTAGCTCCAAGTGCTCCATCATGTTTAGTTGGTATTGTAGTAGAAAATGTTATGTACTTGTAACCAAGAGTATCCTCTGAGCAGCCATTTAATTTTAAAAACCAGCAAGGACTCTACGTACGGTGCTCACACATTTTATGTTAAAGAAACCACCGCATAACTTTAAGATGTTATAGCTACTCTCCGATTCTCTAAAACCAAGATATGGATGACTAAGAAATCTAGTCCATGTGTCATCTAATTTGGTTGTCTAAAATGAAGAGTTATCAAATATGTTTAAGTTGCTGCCACGTTTTTTGAGTTTAGTTTTTATCCACTTATTAGGTAATTAGATAGTGTCCCGTTATCCGGTAATTAACCAATTCCACGCATAATTAAAAATTCTCTCAAATTACTTAAAATACTACCCACTTTTAACATACCTTATTTACCTTACTATCATGGTTATGTGGTACCTTGTATGGTACTAGTCCATAAATATCGGGTATTTTAGCTCGGGCCGTATTTTATTCCAAAATGCCAAATCTCGACGAAACTCTCTTCTTTTTTTTGGCGATTTGCTTACCCTCTCACATTCATAAATTTACTTATCCCTTGTTTGAAATAGCCGAACATACGTCGATTATTTTGTGGCGTACTTCCATGTACGAAAACATGGGGTGTAACACTTCATGAGCCTGCTTAACAATTTGCTGGTCGCCCTTGACCCAGTTCTGTTCAGCCCGTTTTGTAAGGCCGCCACGGACATGCCTTCAAATACATTTGGAAAGCTCATCCTGACCCTGTTGAATCGGGAGAGGAAGTCCCTGAGTCCCTCGCCAGGCGACGGTCTAACGGTGAATATGTCGCTCACTCTGGCTTCGGCCTTTTTGGCTCCGGCGTGGGAGGTTACAAACTTATCGGCCATTTCCTCGAACGTTGTTATGGATCGTGCTGGCAGCTGTGAGTACCATGTCAGGGCTCCCCCTGTTAGGGTTTCGCTGAAATTCTTTAGTAATACAGATGGTACTTTCTCTTTTGAGAGGTCGTTGTCTTTATCCGCCGTGACATAGTGGATTATGTGATCTTCAGGGTCTGTCGTGCCATCATATATTTTCAAGTATGGCAGAATTTTGAAGGTTTTGGGGATGGGATGTGGGGCCTCTTCTTCGCTGCATGGTTGCTCTATGAACCTGCCAACGTCTCGTTTGGGTAGGAGTTTTGGGGCACCGGGTATCTTGTCGACCCTCTCCCGGTGCTCCTTCATTTGATCTCGTAGTGCCTTATTTTTCTTTTCCATTTCCTCCATCTTCCTCAGTATGGATGCGAGTGCGTCGTTACCTGCATCAACTGTAGCGTTAGTGTTACCTGTTGGGCGAGGAGCGGTTTGCTCGTTGGTGGTAACTGCCTCTGCTGGTGCGGCGTTCTGAGCCACTCCTTGAGTAGGCTTGTCGAGGAAGTCATTCATGTACTTGTCAACCATGCTTCTAGTAACTTTTTCACCGGTGGTGGAGCTTCCTCAGCTTTGGATGTGGAAGCGTCTCTTTCTCGAACAATAGTTACACTTCTGCGGGGAGGGGGTGAACCGCCTTGTCCTGGCGTGACACTGGGTATGGCGTTCTTCTCTCCTCCATCGTTATCTTCATTGATGGTGTTCACGAGGTTAGCAGTAACGTCTGCTATGGGTTTTAACCTTTCTTCTCCTCTTCCTGCCATTGTTAGTTTGTGCAGATGGAAAGAGATAGTTGTGAACATGTATGTGTTGTTGTTTTACTTTTAGATCTAACAAAAACTACAGATTTTAACTAGAAAATATCCACAGACGGCGCCAAATTGTTTTACCAAAAATGTGATAAATCCTTCTACGAGAGATTTAACAAGTGAAATGGAAGGTTAATCCTAATTAAGCTTAATGACTGCCAGATAAGTGAATGTGGTGATGGATGAATGGAATAAAAATACCGGCATATTAAATATCAGACAAAGATATTGATAATGATTGACAATGAATATGCAAGTGAATAGGTGGAGTAAATGCATGCAATGGCAATAAATATAGTATTAAAGGATAACTCGCCCAAAATGCCAAGCGTTGAGGGTCAACTATCTCTTTGTCATCAATGCAATTGACAAGCAACGTGGATGGAACACTATGTTCTTGGATCTTGTATATGAAAATGTGTCTTTTAACTTAGGAACCAATATAAAAGACAAGAAGTATATATTCTTTCAATAGTCAATATTACAAAGTGTTCTTTTAGAGAATTTCAGATGCCTTTTTTCTCCCATTGGTTTCCTATATATAGGGCATTCTTTGGGGAACCCAAAAAAGTACAACGGAGGGAATATTCTAATAGAATATTCTCTTTTTCTAATCTAGAACTATCCTACCGTTACTATGGACCGCCGACCTCGTTCAAGTTTGAACCTTCGTCCATAACTGTTGGCCGGCCCGAGATTCGACCTGGGCCAATGACATCGTTAAGTTTGGTCTAAATTTCGACCAATATAATTTTCCTACCATGTCGTGCGCACTTTATATGTTGTTCAAATTCCAATACAAATTTTGTAGATAGAATTGGATGGCAGGCAATTCTTATTAATTCTCCGCATAACTTTTATGCAGTTGAAGACTATCATGCCTGTATAATTCACTTAAGTTGTCTCCCCATTTCATTAATAGGAAATATTGGATTAGGGGCTTGTCTATATAAAAATCGACTGATCACTACCTCATATGTAATAAGTGTTGTTTACCTTTGGAGAAGGATAACAGTTGAATTTGTACGCGGTTTTAAGGATATGTGGATTAGTTCAATAGAAATGATTAATGACGTTAGATAAAGCAAATAAAAGATGTCGTAAATAGTCAAACCAACAATGATAGTGAGTCTGAGCTCGGTTAAAGGCCTAACAAGGAGCATGACTTCGGTTGCGAGCTTGCATTCACAAAGAACTTATGAACCAAAACAAGAACTTTTAATAACTTTTAGAAATAAAGAGCGCTGAAGTATATTGCTTGGTATGCGTGTTATTCTGTTAATGGATTATTAGACCCCTCATTATATAGTAGGAGAATCCTACTCTACGTACAACTCTATAAAAGGTAAAAAATCTTATGTTTAACTGATTGTCGGTTCATCACCGATACGTGCCGACATCCACGTCGTAATATTCGGTCGGTCCCGGATGTTACGGCCTTCTGTTGGTCGTGTTCGATTACCCAAAGTCCTCCAAGATTTGGATCGATCTCGACTCATGATCCCGATATTTTCGAAGGCAGACAACGTGCCCCCGAATTCTGACTCAATGAGACATTTACTTCGATTCCGCCCCTTCGCAATTATCTTCGAGCCCGCTTTACCCTAATGATGACCGGAGTGCATCATGAGCCCGGTTTTCACTCGTATACAAGTGTAAGTAGTGTTTGGGCGATAATTAGCCAGGTAGATGTTTAGTGCTACCAAAATGTTCAATTCATAAGTTCATCCGAATATACCCATAATACATTTATACAATTAGATCACTCAAGATGAAATTATAAGTTCTTCATCATATATAGATTTAATTGATAATCTGAAAAGATTATAAGTAATTTGTTATAAAAAATTAAAATTATATTAGTATGTAGGTGTAATAGGAGCAAAGAGAGGAATTCAATCACAAGTAATGAAAATCAAATTATGTCAAGAGTTGTGATGGATGGACATGATCTCTCCATTCTTAATCAGAGATGTTGTTGTCACGTTCGAAACTATCCCCTAGATGTGACTGGCACCCAGCTAACACCACCGACCAGGCGAACCATACTTTCATACCTTAGCCATTAATTTGCAGCAGTTGATTAATTAAATAAGTATCTAAATAATCTGATAATTAATTACGAACCATAATATCCCAAAATATTAGATTAAAACTCTAGCCCAAATCCCATACTAGACCATGGACCATCTAAGAGAATTAAAAAGATATCATATGAATAAATGATCAAGATTCTTTTGGCAGCCTCCACGAACAATGCGGTGGCTCACCTCAACAACTGAATCAACTCTAGAGAACTCGTCAGCTACTAGCTACGTATTCACCAATAGTATCTGCATGACATGCAGGTAAGGAGTGAGTTATACGTAAATATAACCCAGTAAGATCCTCGACCCGCCATTTTAAATACTTGTGGAACAAGTGTTCGAAAATACAAACACACTACAACACGAATGATATAGTAAATATGATAATTATACAATAACTCAATATAGGTGTATCAACAGAGTTATTAAGAATTAACCAACAAGAGTACCCACTTAGGACATATCATAATTGCAGTGAAAGAAATTTAACAATACAACTATAAATCCACAATAACACCACAATGCCTCAAATATGTAAAGAAGTATACGCAATGCTCGGGTGATATACAAAGGCATACACAATGCCCCAACATCATGGCGCAAACTCAGCATCATGGCACACAGCCGTATCCAACCCAACATCATGGCACACGGCCCTATCAAACTCAATTATGGGGCACAGCCGTATCAAACTCAACATCATGGCGCACAACCGTATTAAACTCAACATCATGGCTCACAGCCGAATCAAACTCAATATCATGGCGCACGGCCGTATCAAACTCAACATCATGGATCTCAGCCGAACCAAACTATCAAGCAACTTATAAAATAATATATACTTTTTTATAAAATAATATATTTGCGGCTGGTCTAAGACCACCGATTCTGCCAAGTGCACGCTTGTTCCAACACATGGACCGGACAGAGAAAACACATTTTTAAAACGGGTTTTAGAAAAGCAAGTATCAAAGTTTAAAGTCTCACTTACCTCGCGAGCGACAAGTTTGCCATCCTCATGATGCCTAGAACACAAACCAAACGGCCTCTGATGGCCTCAATCTATGCAAAAATATCAATGACGATGTCAATTATGTTCTTCGGGGTCAAATCTCAATATTCCTAACTTTAAAGCGTAGAGCTAAGTCTTAATAATCTATACAACCATGAAAATATATCTCAGTATAACTTAATATTCAATTTTAATTTCCGTAAATTAGTACCCCCAGCTTCGCAATTGGTAACCATAGAGTAATGTTAAAAAGAAAAAAAATATATGAGTATACGTAAAATAAAGTCTATGAACAGTAGCTTCAATATTAATGTCCAACTAGGTTCCATACATTATGTACGTATAGTTATTTGATATAAAAGCTTACATCGTTGCTATTATTTGAATTATCATTGTGTTCGCCATCATTGACATAATATTATGAAAATATAAATCATAATTCTATTACTCTAATTCATCTATGCAATATACGTTAACATGGGGACTTAAGTAATATTACTTGTATGCTTGGATTTTCCATGAATGATTCCAGAAAAAGATTAGGCCATTAGAATCAATTTATAGTCTTTCACTAGTAAAACCTTACGCCGTCACAGCGTCTTAGAAATTCTCCGGGAATTCTTTTTATTTTGGGTATTCTCTCTTAAGGAACTACATTATAACTACACTATTTTACAATCCCTTGAGCAGTAAACGTGATAACAGTAAGAGCATGGGCCTGGCCCACTCCTTATTATTTAAGGAAAACTTAATTTAAGTTGTGAGATTAGCCACTAGCCACTTATTTAATGTACTTTCTTATATTATAATAATTCTATTTTTTCTATGTACTATAATAAATTCTCTTCCACTAAGTTAGGATTTGACGCAATAGCTATAAATAAAATGAATTCTCTAGTCTCACAACTAGTAAGTACATAAAATATTTCGGATTATTACATTCTCCCTCACTTAAACAAGTGTTCGTCCTCGAATGAGTAAGAAAGTTTACATGACATCTCAAACAACTGTAGGTATTTGATCTACATGTCTCTCCGCGACTCCAACGTAGCTTTCTCAATTGGATGGTTGTGCTATAACGATTTCACTTAAGCAACCTTCTTCGAGTCGCACTCGCCTATCAATAATAACTGTGAGACCTCCTTCGTTATTCAAACTTTTCATCTAGTTCCTTTCCTTGGACTGAATTTTATATGCCTCTCATGGTAAACACATAAAACACAAGATGTACAACTGAAAATCGTGAGGGCAAGGCAAGTCTACATATCACTAACCTAGTCTCATTCAAAATCTCATAACTCCTTTCATGAAAAAATCTTCTAAGACTTTTTTCACCTTTCATGAACTCCAAATCCCAATATCATTTCTATATTGTGTGAAACCACATCGGTATTTAGTGCTATATCATCCAGGCTTGCTAAACTAATTTGGATCCAATAGTTGTGACTTACCGTTTCAACCAACTAGATAGAGCAAGATACTTGTATTATTATAAAGCCTAAAATGATAAGATATGCATATCGAGTTAGTAAAATTACTATCATGCACAAACTCGGTCAAAAGCAACTGATCATGAACAACTCAACATGTAATATCTATTTCCCTGGTGTAGGGACATAACCCCTGTTTTCTTACGCCCCTATTATGTTAGAGTATATCCAAGCGTCATAACCATAGTCCTACGGTGGAACACAGCCATAAATTTTATATACGGCAGTGTTAGAACACATCCAAACACTCTTACAGAATACTCTCGTGTATGGTAGTGATGGAACACATCCAGACACCCTTATATAAATATTTTATGCAATGTTAATCTTGTCACAGTGACGATATAGGCATCTCGTGATATTGCATAATATCTCTAACATATCACTTTATATGATAATATGATGTATAAGTAATTTAGACTGAATTTAGACGTGCTCGACGAGCCTATCACAATCACTGCAACCAGGATTATAACTTTCTCAACTAATGTGATAAAATATCCACGATGTCTACAATGGTATATTTTCACTTTCTTTAGAGTTAACCGTCCTTACAGCAATTTCTTGAGTCTCTAACATTTTTATTTAATATATGAACAATTCAAATAATAAAGAATAATATTTTCGATATCTCCTATCAACGATTATCATTGTTAGCTCTCATTCTCTGATTCCAAGATATATTCGTGGATCTTGGAGTTACGAAATTTTATATACGTTGCATCTCTTGGAGTACTAGTCTCCTCAAGTCAACCCCCACGATTGTATACACATTTAACTCTTTAGCTAGAGTACTCTATAGTTATTCTTTTCAAGTAGGCTCCGCCTCTAAGAGTTGATGACTAACCCTTCCTTTAAAGTCAGGACTCTCATACCGATAAACTTTGCTAGCTCAAACCAAGATAATTATGATATCACATGTGCTCTAGCCTTAACAAGCATATTACCATCGATCTATCACCCGTTTACTAGACATCATAAGGACCAACATATCATAATATAAGAATTAAAATTTACAACTATAGCCCAAATATTAATCGATATTATCGCAATGCCCATAGAACCCTTCTCAATTATTGCACATGGTCTTATTCACTATGTAAAATATTCACATGTATCAATAAATATAATAAAAAAATTCTAAGGGACAATTTGAATACCTAGTTTATCTAGCCCATCACAATTACTAACCATAACATAATTAGGAACATGAATTCAAAATATCAAATACTATTTTTCACTCACATGTCGCAATAAGAAGTCTTATCTTAGAATATGAGGTAACACCCTAAAAGTAGAGGTATAAATCATCTGAGTACGAAAAATGTTCTTGCTTTTTATGGCACTCTACTTCATTTGTTATTATCGATAATCATATACATAAATCCATTGTTCTTCTCAACAAACATAACTTAAGCACCTTAGAATGATATATTTTGTCTAGTGACCTCTTAATCCCGAAACCTTGCAATTTCTTTTTTTTTTATTCCCTTTGACTCAACAAAGCCATTTTATAATAGAGAACAAGAGTATACTAAGTTTCCAAAAATATATTAGTATCCAAGTCTATCTGCTTAATAAGCAGTACACTCTATAAGTCTTCTGAAAATACTCACGAAAAGTCATTAAACACAAAGATTAATTCAATAGTTGATTATTCAACTCGGGTACCCTAGGTTATAGTTAAGTACAACACATACTTTTTACTTATCATATCTAGAACTTTTTATTAACGTGGTAGCTTTTCCTAGAGGCATACCAAGAGAATTCTCTATAAGCTCAATCGAAATAGGAAAATTGACCGTATTTCATAGAAAGCAAGTGTAAAGTACACGAAGTCGACTAATCCAAGCCCAAGATGGTCTCAAGTCAACCAAGCTAAGTTATCACAAGTTTGTAAGTGTATCATAACTCTAAACTAGATCCACATATATTTGATAGATCATAGCAAGACTATCCCGCTTAGGTTAAAACCAAATGATAGATCCAAGTACTCAAATCTTTTTTTTTCTAATCCTCATATACAACTCATAACGTGTTGCTTTTCTTCCTCAAATATATCTTTTATTGAACACAACATATGATAATAAAACTGTATAAACTGATTACTTTTCTCAAAGATAGTCATGTCATCTCTTTTTTTTTATACTCAACTTCATTTAATGTTCATGTATTTTATTCTGATGTGTGGCAGTGTTACTATTCCATGTATAATGCCATTATGCGCTAAGTTTCATACTTAACTTTATACAATATAGGTGTATAGCCACATACTTAAGTCTTATTTGCTCTCACAATCTAGCATTCCTACACGGACTATTACCATCAACAAGTTTTGCATCACGTAGTGCCATTACCATAATTATACTTATTGCACTTGAATTGTTTATTTTTACGCTACAGTTGTATTGGTAAAAAATATAGCCTCATACGTGTACAAATTTTGGATGACTCAGCCAGCCAGGTGGACTAAATAAAACACCACACGTGGACACGGGATAAAAATGTACGGTCAATACAAGGAATTAGCTGCGGAAAGATCATCAAAGAAGAAGAGACACGGTCACAACGAATCCGGACGCAATAATGGGCAGATTCGAAGATCAGCAATCAATGTCTTGTACGTTATGTAACTCCTAAAATAACAGTTACTATTCACCATTGTAACGCCTCATTAATGTAATAATTAATCATTAAATAGGCTATCATGACAGAAATCCAAACGTTGTACTAGGAGAATATCCCTATAAAAGGGATAAAAATGTAACAAACAGGACATCTGAATTCTGGGAGAAAAGCTATTTTATTCTTTGCATATCGCTCTTGAAATTATTACTACTTTATTCTTTATTTTACTAATTCGATTATCAGTACCCCGAGTTTATCCTAATTTAAGCTTTAGTCAAAGGATCTTATTCTTTGGTTAAACAAATTAGTTTCGTTACCGGGAATCTGATAATCATCGTTTTCGCTACCAATCGATATCTTTAAAATCATGTCGAATTTCAACAACAACAACGTCAACAATAATGACGACAACGACCAACAAAGAAATTAAACCCCAGTTTCAACTCCTCCTCGAGGAACTCCACGAGTTTCGAGAGAACCATCTCCTGAAAGAGCTGACAATCGTAACAATAATGAACAACCAGTGGAACCAGATCAAATAAAGCAAATGATTGTTGAATACGTGGGGAAGGCTTTGCGAGAATTTGCAAGAGGATTACCACAAGTACCTCCAGAACCACCAACTTTGCCTCTGAATAATACAATTATAGTAGAATATTTGCAAGCGGGGTTAACAAATTCAACCAGGGATGAAACTCTCAACACGCTTCCTGAAACGCGACCAGGTACGACTAGTAATTCAGAATTACAAAATTTATTATTAACCATGCAGAAGCAGATGAAAGAACAAAACGATCGCATCGAGAAAATCCCTGGTGTTCCGCCTATTATCAAAGGAATCGATGTGGATAGGTATTCTCAACAACCTTGGAAGCCAAGTGCAGCCCCATTACTTATACCCAAGAAGTTTAGAATGCCTGATGTCCCCAAGTATGATGGAACAACCGACCCACGTGATCACGTGACTGCTTTCACCACTGGAGTAAAAGGCAATGATTTAACAAAAGAGGAAATAGAATCAGTCCTTGTCAAAAAATTCGGAGAAACACTCACGAAAGGAGACTTAACCTGGTATTCTCTTCTCCCTGAAAACTCTATAAATTCTTTTGCTGAACTTGCAGATTCGTTTATAAAAGCACATTCTGGTGCACAAAAAGTTGAAAAACGAATGGAAGATATATTCAAGATAAAGCAAGGAGACAAGGAATTGCTCCGTGAGTTTGTAGACAGGTTTCAAAGGGAAAGAATGCAACTACCAAGGGTGCCTGACAACTGGGCAGCCATGGCATTCACAAGTAACTTGAACGAAAAAAGTTCAGAAGCCACGAGACGACTCAAAGAGAGTCTAAGAGAATTCCCCGCCACGACATGGAATGATGTATACAACAGGTACAATACTAAACTAAGGATTGAAAAGGGTATAATTACACGATCAAAAGATGAAGAATATCACATAACAAGACGCCTAGAATCAGAGAAAAAGTCAGGTAAAAATAGGTATGATCCTTACTTATGACCCTCGAGACGTGACCTACATCCCAGGTTCGAAAATACAAAACCTTCGGGAAGAGATACAAACTCATCCTCATCTAGATCCAGGAGAGATCGAGATGAACAATTCCGTGATATTACCCGAATTGGACACCATAACTTTAATGTAAGCAGCACTGAGCTCGTCTCAATACTAAGAAGTATGGGAGACAAAGTTAAATGGCCGAAAGAAATGCATTCTAATCCTAACAGGAGGAACCTCGATCAATGGTGTGAATTCCACAATGATCACGGCCACAGAACAACAGATTGCAAATATTTACAAGGTGAAGTAGAACATCTATTAAAACAGGGCTATTTAACAAACTTGTTTAGTGATAAAGGTAAACATGCATATATGAAGAATAGGCAGGAGCCACCAAAACCACCCTCCCCAAAATGGACTGTTAATGTCATACATGGAGGACAAGAAGTAAACGGGATAATCTACCAGCTAACATCAAAAGTCACGAGCACCCACAGAAAGCGGGTTCGAGAATAAATAAGGGAAGAACAAATATCTTTTGACGACGCAGACTTTGGTGGATTAATACTTCCACACAATGAT
>ML245995.1:2309-27449 GCA_005239495.1 Nicotiana undulata | reverse complement strand
ATTTTCAGGGAAATGATGCTATGAAGGTTGGTGTTGAATTGGACTGAAAGTTTGACAAAAAGCAGTGAAAATGTGCATAAAGGCTTCAGTGATTCCGCACCTGCGGATTCTAAGACGCAAGAGCGACCTCGCGCCTGCGAGGAATTGTCGCCCCTGCGAAGCTGGCTCAGGCACACAAAACTCGCACCTGCGGTGTTTTTACGCACCTACGGAACCGCAGGTGCGACCACATGTCCGCAATTGCGATGGAATTCAAACCAGCTTAATTTCTCACCTGCGATGGAATTCACGCACCTGCGGAACCGCAGGTGCGACCAAACATCCGCCCCTGCGGAAAAGTGACACAACTCAGATCCCGCACCTGCGAGAAATATTCCGCCCCTGCGGAATCGCACCTGCGATGAATCTTCCGCAGGTGCAGTAATCGGGCATCAGATTTGGACAAAGGTGTAAAATCATATTTTCCAACTTCAACTTTTATATACTTGACGTAGCAGCCATTTTTTAGAGATATCTAGGATCTAGAGCTTTTTGGCAAGAACATAATATTGGGGATATATTTTGAGCTTTGCAAATATATTTTGAGTAGAGGATAACAAGTATTGATTTGTGGGTTTGCACACACACTTGGGATTTGTGGATTTCGACATTGTGGTGAAGTTTTCTTTACCCATTTGTGTTTATTTCTTCATTTCCTTGCTTTGTATTGTATATCTAAGTGTGTAGTATTTTTCCAACACTTGAATATGGTTTATGGAAATATTCATGTTTAAAGTGTGGATTAAATACCTTGTTGTGCTTATGTATTGAATGATTTTATTATATTTATGAAGTGGTGTTTGTTATTTTAATTATTCTTGTTCTTTAATGTTTCCAAAGGGATTAGCTAACCCTAGGACTCGCCCATTAACTCCGAATTAGTTTTGGAAAAGATTATTTGGGGTTGGGAAAGATTAATTAACAAGAACTTGAGGATTTAACCCTCATTTTATAGATTCTACCTAGGGATAGGATTGAACTACTTGTAGCCAAACTCGGAAGTGCTTAATCTCCTAATTGGGTTAGGGATAATTCAATTAGGAAGTCTTGTTAGTCTTTGGGAAAAGCTAATTAAGAAATGTTATCCATGGCTAATTAACATTACCCGCTCATGTTTGTAAAATCGTGAAACACATTGGATCGTTACTCGAGTGTAATACCCGAAGCATCGATATTTGTTGCCCTCAATCATTTTAATTGCTTTCTAGGATAGTTTATATTTTCGCATTTAGTTATAAACAATCATCAAAAACCCAAAATCATATTTGTTTGGCACTGCACGATAGGTGATAATTCTCTAGCATTCCTAACGCCCTCATATTGTTTTCTGTGGGATTCGACCCCAACCTTGTTGGGTTACTATATTTGACAACGATCGCTTACATTCTTTTAAGGTGTAAATTGAGCGTATCAACAGGAAAAGTACGAGAAGGACCAAGATATTCATACCTGAGGTGTGGTGGAAATGGCTTCAACTCCAACGTAGGTGGCTCTTCAATTGAAGGCTTTGTCGGAGGAGTTTTCCGATTCTCCAAATCCAAGGATAACTTTCGAGGACCATATGAATAAGAACCCATGCCTTGTAGAGCATTGGTACTCTCGATCAAGCCATCCACCACAATATCATCATGGTTCAATAAAGCTGCCTCCACGGGATCTTCAACATTTATCATTGAACTTGTTTCATCAACAATAACCTCGGTGACAAGGTCCATGAAAGAACATACTTCCGTGCTATTGGGTTGCTTCATTGATTTTCAAACGTGGAACACAACCTTTTCATGGCCCACGCGGAAAGTGAGCTCACTGGCCTCCACATCAACTAAGGCCTTCCCTGTTGCAAGTAAGGTCCTTCTCAAGATGATAGGGACTTCATAGTCCACCTCACAATCCAAGATAACAAAATCCGCGGGCAAAATGAACTTGTCAACCCGCACCAATACATCATCAATGATTCCTAGAGGCTGCTTCATAGATCAATCTGCCATTTGAATACGCATGGAAGTAGCCCTAGGTTGACCGATCCCCAATGTTTTAAATATCGAATATGGAATCAAATTTATGCTAGCTCCGAGGTCACACAAAGCCTTAACAAAATCCGCACTCCCAATTGTACAAGGAATCATAAATGCCCCGGGGTCTTCAAGCTTGGGCACCATTGAGTGCACTATTGCACTCACTTGGTGAGTGATCTTTATGGTTTCGCACTCCATAGACCTTTTGTTTGTGACCAAGTCCTTCATGAACTTGGCATACCCGAGCATTTTCTCTAAAGCTTCGACCAACGGGACATTGATGGAAAGACTCTTCATCACGTCGATGAATTTCTTGAGTTGATTCTCTTGCTTTTGCTTTGCCAACCTTTGAGGGTATGGAGGAGGAGTCCTAGGCAATGGTGCCTTAGCCTTTGGTATGACCGGTTCCGGTATATCAATTACGTGTTTCCAAGACGGGTTCACGTCACTTTGCAATTCCTATCCTTGGTCATGAATATAAATCCTCACCTCACTAGTTGTTGGCTCTTCCACCACTTGCTCAACCTCAATCGGAAACTCATCATTTGGCAATTCATCATCATCTCCAACAACTCTCTTTTGTCTAGAGGAACTAGCCTCACCGCCTCTTCCACTTCTTGTGGTCACTGCCATGGTGTTACCGGTGTTGTTGTTGTTGTTCCCACCCTTGGGGTTCACCACCGTATCACTTAGTAGTGATCCTTTCTGGTATGTGTTCAAGGCGTGAGAAATGTGTCCCATTTGCACCTCAAGATTTCTAATGGAGGTATTATAGGAGGCCAATTGAGCATCGGAGTCCGCATTGCGCTCCATCATTTTCTTGAACATTTGTTCAATTCTTCCCATGTCATTACTTGAGGAGCTTTGACCTTGAGCTTGATAGGGGGTGGATTGTTGGGTTGTTGGTACATCGGGGGCCTTTGAAAGCCGGCCCCCGGTTACCATTTCCACC
The DNA here is from genome assembly GCA_005239495.1 of Nicotiana undulata. Lineage (NCBI taxonomy): Eukaryota > Viridiplantae > Streptophyta > Magnoliopsida > Solanales > Solanaceae > Nicotiana > Nicotiana undulata. The sequence goes on along the minus strand of ML245995.1, from coordinate 24,443 downwards.
CCAATTGTTGTTATTATTGCCTCCGCTCCAATTGTTATCCTTATTGCTTCCCCATTGTTGGTTGTTGTTGTTCCCCCAATTATAAGAATTGTTGTTATTGTTCCTATTGTGTTGCCTTTGATTGCTCCAATTTTGATTGTTGCCTTGGTTGTTCCCTTGACCTTGGTAATTATTAGCATACATGACATCCTCATCTTGATCATCATATGACTCTTCTTGACTATACCAACTTGATCCTTGTTCACCTTGAACATTGTTGTTTTGCATTGGATTTCCCCGAGGTCTTCTCTTGTTCACCAAAACATTCACTCCCTCAATGGAATTTACTTGCTTTGGCCCTTGTAATTGTTGAAGTTTTGCCTTAGCAAGTTGATTCATAGTGGTAGTGAGCTCGACAATTGCTTGCCCATGTTCTTGAAGTTCTTTGTGAAGACCATTAACACCTGAATCATCCTGAGGCATATTTGCTCTACTTTTCCATGATGACGAAGTGTCAGCCATTTCATCTAAGACCCTACATACCTCATTGTATGGTAGCTTCATGAAGTTGCCCCTAGTCAATTGATTGACCACACACTGATTGGTGGTATTTATGCCTCGATAAAAGGTCTTCTGTATCATGGCCTCAGTCATGTCATTGTTTGGACACTCCTTTACCATGGTCCGGTAGAGCTCCCAAATATCATGCAAAGGCTCATTTGGCTCTTGTTTGAAAGCCAATATTTCATCTCTAAGCACTGCCGTGTGACTAGGAGAGAAGAATTTTGCAATGAACTTGTCTGCTAGCTCATCCCATATGGATATGGAGTGGTTGGGAAGTCGCTCCAGCCAATCAAGTGCCTTCCCTTGAAGAGAGAAGGGAAATAACCGAAGCCTCAAGGTATCTTCTGAGACATTCGGCTGCTTAATTCCCCAGCATGTATCTACGAAGCCCTTCAGATGCTTGTAAGCATTTTTGTGGGCGGCTCCGGTGAAATAACCCCGCTGCTCCAAGAGTGTTAGCATCACATTTGTGATTTGGAAGTTCCCCACCCGGATCCTAGGCGGGACAATAGCACTCGCGTACCCCTCGTTTGGAAGTACCCGAGGGGCAACTCTCGGATGTGGAGGTGGGGGAGGTTCTGGAATATCCTCATTAACATTGGCTTGTCAGCCCCGTCTAGGAGGTGGTACTTGGTTTAGTTCATCTTCTCCATTGTCATATACCTCCTCCCCCGGAATAATGTTTCCCAAAGGATCCACCATTAGAACCTGAATTGATTCAACACACACGTTAACAGAAGAAGGAAAGAAAAACACTTAACACCACTATTCACGTAGATAATCAACACCATATAACTCCCTGGCAATGGGACCAAAACGTGATTGGCGCCCACCGACACCACTAGATAGTAGCAAGGCACGGGTCAATGAAGCTTTTATCCGAATGGATCGGGATCGAATCCACTGGAAGTTACTAATGTGGGAGTTGAATTCCTAAGTGACCTGGTAGTGTGTTGTGCTTTTAATTGCACTTCTCATCAAAGGGTTTTGTAATTCCACTATGGTTTTAAACTAATTGAATTTGCTAATTAACTAACTAATATCTTTTTGAGTGTTTTGTTAATAGATAAAAGAGACTAGGGATATGAATTTCTCCTAGGTGAATACTTAATGGGATCGAAAAACAAAGGCAAAGACGTTATGTTGGGGATTGTGATATAGCCAATGCACGGAATTACCCACTCTATACCTCTCGGTAGCTCGAGTGGCTTTGCCCTAATTGCCTCTCTCGAGACCAATTGAGTGTCAAAATTATGCAAGCAATATAGGCTCAAGTAGGGTTTTACTATCTCTAGGTTTAACCCGTTAATTAGGACTATCAATCTCTTGATTACATCCTAATTTCTTGTTGGACTGATTTTCTAGACTCAAGTTCTCTTTCTCAAGAAGAACCCAAGTGAAATAGACACCAATTAGTGTTTTCAACCAGAAATTTAACATGTAAAACACAAATCAGTCCAAATACCAATCACCCATAAATATCTAAGCCTTAAATTAAAGGACCCATCAAATACCCACACTAGGGTTGAGCCCAAACCCTAGCAAATGGGTCTAGCTGCTCATGCTAAAAGAAGAAAACAAAGAAATAGATGAAGAATAACCCATATAATTTAATTACAAACTAATACTTGAAGATTCAATGATAAAACACTTCTAAAATTACTCAAAATGGCTTAACAAAGTCGTTCACGAGCTCCTCCTAAAATGGGAAAAGAAAGTATTTATAGTAGGCCAAATTTTCTGGAAAAAAATACCCCTGCGAGGGTACTGCGGACCGCAAAAAATGGAGTGCGGCCGCGTTGAAGCTCCTAGACGTTGAAATCTTCTTCTCTGAACTTGGCCACCGCGGGCCGCATAAAATGCACCGCGGTCGCGGTGGATACTGTTGCGGCCGCACAAAAAGGGTTGCGGACTGCATTGGTCTCAAGCCTTCAAATTCCAGTTCTCTGAATCTCCTTAGTGCGGTCCGCACAAAATGGATTGCGGACCGCACTGGTCTGTTGAACTGTGCTTGGACTTGTTCTTGGTACTTGTGCATGTTTCGCTCCTTTTTGAGCTGGTTTTGACTATTTGTCACCTTTTTGACTAAACCCTGCAAACAAGTACAACATGTAAGCCTTTGGGACTATTTTGTATACTATTTTAACTAAAACTTAAGCAAGAAGGAGTGAGAAATGAAGTATAATCCCTAGTTATCACCGGTCTAGACCCCCATAGAAACCTTACTCTTGTTATATTGTGCATGCATCATGGTCAAACCTAGCTGGGTTAATGTGTCGTCCGCACAATAACCCTTTAAGGCAGGCTTATCCAAAAGTCCATCGGGGTTTTCATAATCCTAACAGACACAATCACGTTATGTACATTAATTTGGAGAATTAAATGTTTTTATGCTAATCATAAGTGTATAAATAGTCGAGTCTGATGGAGGAACGAGCGTAACCATTTTTGTCTTGCAGAAAAAGAGGCACGAGGTCCCCAGATTCGGTATGGTCAGCAATATTCCACCAATGCTCCTAGACTGGTGGGAAGACATTTCCTCCAGTGATAAGAAACACGTGAAGAAGTATATGGGAAATTTACCGTCTCTCTTGGACATTCAGCCAAACAATATGCTAATTGAGGCCGCTACTTTGTTTTAGGATAGTGAAAGAGTTGTATTCCGCTTTGGGAATATTGAAATGACACCGCTCCTAGAAGAAATAGGAGGACTAGCTGGACTGGTTGGGAAAGCCCTGGGTTGTTGGTACTTGAGAACCCCACGGGCAAAGGTTTTCTGAAAATGATGGGGTTAAAGGAAAACGCTGAATTGGAGTGTCTGAAACAATCCTAAATACCTTTTGAATACTTGTATGAAAGATATAGTCACAGTAAATCATACCGTACCTCTCATGACGAGTTTTCCATCACATCTCTGGGTCACATCCACCGCAGGGTATTCGTGTTCATTGTGTGCTTTCTGGGGTTGATATTGTTCCAGACAAAGAGGGAAAGGATTCATACCCGACTAGCCATGGTAGCCAGGGCCTTGATGGAAGGAATCGATGGACATACCTTTAACATTGTCCCTATGATCCTAGTTGATATTTACCGAGCCTTGAAGCGTTGTCAAAGAGAGGTTAAACACTTCGAGGGTTGTAACTTATTGTTGTAGTTGTGGCTCTTAGAACATATTCAAAGGGTCAATATCGCCAAGAACATCTGCGAAGGGATTGGAATGACCACATTGCTTTCCATCACCCCAAGCAGATGACCTACATTCCAGACAGATTTGCTCAACCGAAATCCACCAAAGAATGGGTGGAATTCTTTGATAATATGACTGAGGAGCAGGTGCAGTGGATGTTCGAATGGTTCCCGACGGACGCGTTCATCATCAGGTCCAAGGATGCACCGCACTTAGTGCTGATCGGGTTAAGAGGTATATATCTTTATGTTCCTATCCGAGTCATGAGGCAGGCGGGCAGGAAACAAGTTGTACCAAGGGTTGCGAAGATGGGTCACTTCAGAGAAGATTTCCAGGATGACGATGTCCCCTACAAGTGCCAAGCTCAACACATGTGGCACTGCAAAATCATCATGGAAAAGAATACTATTGAACCAGACAGGTACCATGCTGGATGTGCACTCTTTTATCCGTCATGGTTGGAAGACGACTTATATGGTGCGGTGAGGCCAAGAATCAGTTGAGGCAATAAAATCATAGACGAAGATGCTGAGGCTCAGGTCAAGTACAACCGACTGCGCAAAAAGGTCCATGATTCCAAAAATGAGCATCGAGAAATACATGAGACCAACAAGAGGCTGATCGAGGAATGGAAAGAGATGGATGTCCTTTCCAATAGGAAGCTGGAATATTTGGAGCGAGGTATAGTGGAGTTAGAGGGAAAGGTAATCAAAAGGATCGAGGATTTCCATAACGCCGAGGGGAATGAAGGAGGACACCTGGCTAGAGCATACATGCTGCTGGGACTGCGCGAGCTGGGAAATTTGTTCGATGGAATCAAGAATATCGAATCTGGGGAAGGTCCTTCTGGGACCAAATAGGCCAGATTTACCTTTTTTGCTTTCATAAATGTAATAAGGCCGAGTGCCATTAGTGACCTATTTCCTATTTTGTTATTTTAGTATCGTTTTGGGATTCGTCTATTTACATTAATGAAATGAGGCATTTTGGTATCTAAGTTCTCCAAATCATCTTGTCGTTAGGCCTACCTCGGGCACAAGGAGGCTCCCAAATTTAGTACGCACGTTTACAATTCTGCAATATGTGTTTAAATACTGCAAATATTTTGTCAGAATCCTTACTGACTTGGCTACCTTTTGTTTTTCTTTATTTATTTGATTATTCCCATTCCCCAAAGGTTGGTTCGTGCATATTGGCATCATCAGCTTATCACACAAGGCCCTACCATCCGAGCTGTGAAGAAAGGATCATTCCTCAAGAATCGGAATGTCAGACCATCTTAGGCCCGACGAGTCCCGGGGTAGCAAGGCGGAACAACATTGTTTATTTTGTTTTCTAAGAAAATGATTTCCCTTTTTGCATTTGTTTAAATAATATTTCCAATTTCCCCAAAAATATTGTTTAAATTATTGAAAATCGCTTTTATGCTTCAATGAATCGATATTTATTATTACCATTTTTCTCATATCCTTATCTATACAGCATTACTATTTCCTGTCTTGATGAACCGGCGACTGTGACATGTAATGAGACAACGCAACAAAAGGATAGTGATTCGGAAGAAGAAGATGTCATACCTGAGGAAATTGTCAGAGAAGTAGAATATTTTGAGAACAAGCCTAAGTCCAATCTGGACGAAACAGAAGAAATCAACTTGGGAGACTCGGAAACCGTCAAAGAGACTCGCATGAGCATTCACTTGTCACCGTCAGAGAAAGAAGAGTACACACAATTCTTTAAGGAATATGTGGACATATTTGCATGGTCATATGACAATATGACCGGGCTAAGTACATCCATCGTGGCTGACAAGGTTCCCACCAATCCAATGTGCCCGCCAGTGAAGCAGAAGCTCCGTAAGTTCAAGCCTGATATGAGTCTGGAAATCAAGGAGGAAGTCACTAAACAAATCAACGCCAAAGTCCTCAGGGTGGTTGAATACCCAACATGGCTAGCCAACATCGTTCCAGTGCCTAAGAAGGATGGAAATGTTAGGGTTTGTGTCGATTACTGGGATCTCAACTGAGCAAGTCCGAAGGATGATTTCCCTCGTCCAAACATACACATCCTAATTGACAACTGTGCCAAACATGAACTCCAGTCATTGTGGATCGTTTCGTCGGTTACTATCAGATTTGGATGGACGAAGAGGACGCTGAGAAAACAACTTTCATTACGCTATGGGAAGTATATTGTTTCAAGATGATGCCATTCAGCCTAAAGAATGCTGGGGCCACTTACATGAGGGCCATGATTACTATCTTCCATGACATGATACATAAAAAGATCGAGGTGTACGTGAAAGACGTCATCATCAAGTCCAAGAAATCCACCGACCATATAGCAGATTTGAGGAAGTTCTTCGACAAATTGCGGAAATACAACCTGAAGTTAAACCCTGCAAAGTGTGCATTTGGGGTTCTTGCCGGAAAGTTGCTTGGGTTCATCGTTAGCCGCCGAGGGATAGAATTGGACCCATCAAAAGTCAAATCCATTAAGGAGCAGCCACCGCCAAAGAGCAAGAAGGATGTAATGAGTTTTCTGGGATGACTAAATTACATCAGCCGGTTCATAGCCCAGTCGACAGTCATATGTGAACCAATCTTCAAGATGTTAAAGAAAGACGCTGCGACCAAATGGACCAAGGACTTTCATAAGTCCTTCGACAGAATCAAGGAGTACTTATCAACACCACCAGTCTTGATCCCGCCAGAGCCAGCTAGACCCTTATTACTCTACCTTGCAGTCCTAGATGGAGCTTTCAGCTGTGTTCTGGGGCAGCACGACGAGACAGGAAGAAAATAACTTGCTATCTATTATCTGAGTAAGAAGTTCACTCCATATGAAGCATGGTACTCTCTGCTGGAACGTACCTATTGATCTCTAACCTGGGTAGCTCAGAAGCTGAGACACTACTTCTGTGCCTACACAACATACCTCATATCAAGAATGGATCCCTTGAAGTATATCTTTCAAAATCCCATGCCCACGTGCAAGCTGGCTAAGTGGAAAATCCTGCTGAGTGAGTTCGACATCGTCTGTGTGACTCAAAAAGCAGTCAAGGGACAGGCATTAGCAGATCATCTTGCTAAAAATCCTGTGGGAGGAGAATACGAACCCCTGAAAACGTATTTTCCCGATGAAGAAGTATTGTTCATAGGAGAAGACATTGCTGAATCCTATGATGGCTGGAGGATGTTCTTTGACAGAGCAGTAAATTTCAAAGGAGTCGGCATTGGAGCTGTCTTAGTGTCAGAAACCGGCCAGCATTATCCGGTATCTGCTAAACTCAGATTTCCTTGCACCAACAACATGTCAGAGTATGAAGCTTGCATACTAGGGCTCAACATGGCCATCGACATGAATATTCAGGAGCTGCTGGTAATTGGTGATTCAGATTTTCTTATACACCAAGCACAAGGAGAATGGGCCACCAAGAATTCCAAGATATTTCCATATCTGCACCATGTGCAGGAATTGAGAAAGAGGTTCACAAAGACAGAATTTCGGCACGTGCCCAGAATTCAGAACGAGTTTGCCGATGCATTGGCCACCTTGTCATCCACGATACAACATCCAAACAATAACTGCATTGATCATATTCCTGTGAAAATTCATAGCCAACCGGCATATTTTGCCCATGTTGAAGAAGAAGCATATGGGAAACCTTGGTTCCACGACATCAAGGAATACTTGGCAAACGGAGAATACCCGGAGCATGCAAATCATACCCAGAAATGCACGCTTCGGAGGTTGTCCAACAATTTCTTTCACAGTGGAGGAATCCTGTATAGGAGAACTCCTGATTTGGGATTACTGAGGTGTGTTGACGCAAAGGAAGCCTTTAAACTACTTGAAGAAATACATGATGGGACCTGCGACCCGCATATGAATGGCTTTGTCTTGACCAAAAAGATACTCCGAGCCGGTTATTTTTGGATAACCATGGAAACGGACTGCATCCAGTATGTCCGAAAATTCTACCAATGTCAAGTACATGCAGATATGATAAAAGTGTCCCCGAACGAGCTCAATGCAACAAGCTCACCTTGGCCGTTCGCCGCCTGGGGAATGGATGTCATTGGAACGATCGAGCCTACCGCCTCAAATGGACACAGGTTCATCCTGGTAGCTATTGATTACTTCACCAAATGGGTCGAAGCAGCATCTTACAAAGCAGTGACTAAGAAAGTCGTGGTAGACTTTTTCTGCGACCGGATTGTTTGTCGATTTGGAGTTCCGGAATCAATCATTACTGACAACACCTCCAATCTCAATAGTGATCTGATGAAGGCCATGTGCCAGACTTTCAAAATCAAGCAAAATAATTCCACAACGTATCGACCTCAGATGAACGGGGCTGTAGAAGCCGCCAACAAGAACATCAAAAAGATACTAAGAAAGATGGTAGAAAATCACAAATAGTGGCACGAAAAGCTACCATTCACCTTATTGGGATACCGCACCACAGTCCGCACATCAACCAGGGAAACCCCCTACTTGTTTGTTTACGGTACAAAAGCTGTTATTCCTGCCGAAGTGGAGATTCCTTCTTTCAGGATCATACAAGAAGCTGAGCTCAGCGGTGCATAATGGATAAGGAGCCATTATGAGCAACTAGCCCTCATAGACAGGAAAAAATGAATGCAGTGTGTCACGACAACTTTATCAGAACAGAATGACCAGAGCCTTCAACAAAAGAGTCAATCCTAGACAGTTCACACCGGGGCAGCTGGTGTTGAAGAAGATCTTTCCGCATCAGGATAAAGCCAAAGGGAAGTTCTCTCCCAACTGACAGGGTCGATACATGGTTCACAGAGTACTGACATGAGGAGACCTTATACATGCAGAAATGGACGGAGAAGTCTGGCCAAAACCGTTCAACTCAGATGCAATCAAGCGATACTATATGTAACTCTTTATGCTTTTCTCAAATGATGTAAATTGAACTACGCCCGACCTGATTCCCGTTTAAGAGGGGATACGTAGGCAGCCCTATGGGTTCGTTCACAATTCAATAAAAATCTTATTTCCCCCATAATCAGAAACTACTCAAAATTCCGAATCAAGTTCAGCCGATCGCAACATGTACAACAGTCAGAGACGCCAATCTGTCTAACTTGGGCAGAATTTTGAGGAGGGCCCATTACAATTCCATAGCAAAAGAGGTTGCAATGTCTCGGATCTGTCATGGTCGTCGGTTCATCTAAATTTCTTAAAATATATTTTCACTATATTTTTACAAAACTATGCATGCTTGCTTGTAAGGTCTGTTTAGCCAAACGCTACCCCGATGACTTAAACAGGATCTTCTGACCAAGAAAAGCAAGTCAAGAAAAGCCGACGGGGACACGAATAAACCTCTCCCATTTACAGAACTCACAAAGTTTCTTTGGATGCAGGAAAATTGAATGCACATGCTTCGAAGTCACAGCTCTCACAACAATCGCAATATCAAAATTCACTACCAGCTACGAAATTCTGCTACTATCTGCTATTTATTCTATTTTTCTACATAAGGCTAATCTTTGCCTTCACCTTGCATAAGGCTAATCTCTGCCTTCACCTTGCATAAGGCTAATCTCTGCCTTCACCTTGCATAAGTATAATCTCTGCCTTCCCTTGCATAAGGCTAATCTCTGCCTTCCCTTGCATAAGGCTAATCTCTGCCTTCCCTCGCATAAGGCTAAGCTCTGCCTTCCCTCGCATAAGGCTAAGCTCTGCCTTCACCTTGCATAAGGCTAAACGCTACCTTCCTTTGCATAAGGCTAATCTCTACCTTCCCTTGCATAAGGCTAAACTCTACCTCCACCATTGCATAAGGCTAATCTCTGCCTTCCCTTGCATAAGGCTAATCTCTGCCTTCACCTTGCATAAGGCTAATCTCTGCCTTCCCTTGCATAAGGGTAATCACTGCTTTCACCTTGCATAAGTTTAATCTCTGCCTTCATGTGCATGAGGTTAATCGTTGCCTTCTCTTGTATAAGGCTAATCTCTGCCTTCACCTTGCACAAGGCTAATCTCTGCCTCCATCTGCATGAGGCTAATCTCTGCCTTCCTTTGCATAAGGCTAATCTCTGCCTTCCTTTGCATGGGACTAAGCCCTGTCCCACATCTTGCATGAGGTTAAGCTCTACCTCCGCATCCTGCATGAGGCTAAACTCTGCCTCCATCTGCATAAGGCTAATCTCTGCCTTCCTTGCATAAGGTTAATCTATTCCTTCATCTGCATGAGACTAAGCTCTGTCTCCATACCTGCATGAGGCTAAGCTCCGCCTCCAATTTACATTCTTTCACCGATACTAAGCGCTGTCTCTCAAACATTATCTACTTTGCTCTCCTTTTGGGCTAAGCTCTGCCCTCAGCTTCACAAAACCAAGCCTTGTCTTGTTGACATCATATTATTTCATCTCATGGGATGAAATATCGCCAACCTGTCCAAAGGCGTCATAGTCTAAAGGCATCATCCTCATAGCCGGAAGACAACATGTCATGGCCTAAGGATCTCTCAATTTGTATATCATTATTCAAAGGCGTCATAGTCTAAAGGCATCATCCTCATAGCCGGAAGACAACATGTCATGGCCTAAGGATCTCTCAATTTGTATATCATTATTCAAAGGCGTCATAGTTCGGAGGCACCATATTCATGGCCCGAGAACATCATTTCATGGCCTGTGAATCTCTCTTAGAACATTTCATGGCCCATGACATCATAGTCTAAAAGACGTCATCCCTAACCGTCCGAAGACAACTTTCATAGTCCAAAGGGAATCTACATCATGTTTAAATTTCTGCACAAATATATGCTCGTAGTATCTCTCTATTTACAGGTGACCCAATAAGCAACTTCTATCCCAGCGAGAGCAATCTCGCTCCAGTTCCTTCAGCTATCGCAAATCTGACTTCTCCCCAAAAACCATTCTTTCACCTATCCCTAGATATTGCGTTCGTTCTTACGATGACTTCACCGGTATATTTCGCTGATGAATCCAGAACTACACACGTCCTGATTCTTATAAAACCAGGGATATGTAGGGAGCTCAGAAGCCAGAGTACGACCTAAATCTCTCAAACCGTCTCGTTCGATCAAAATTGGCCATCATATCTTTACCCGACAACTCTTCATCCTTTCCGGGTAAAGAGGGGCAGCTGTTGATACCCAATTTTTTCCAAAATAATTTTAAAATGCATATATGTCTTCAAAATCATGCATTAGCATCAATCGGTATTTTTCCATAATTTTTATATATTTTTATATTAATTTGCCCAGTATTTTATCTCTAATAAATCATTACAAAATTGCATCACCAATGATTTCAAAAGCATTTCTTGATTTAATTTACTATTTATGGCCCTATTAAGTCCAAACTATTCCATAAATAGCCAAGTTGACACCTTTTGGCTATAGTTGCAATAACTTTGCAATTATAGCCCATGCATATAATTTTTGCGTTATTTTTACTAGAAAATAGTCTTTTGTATTTTTAAATACTAAATAACCATTTAAAAACATTTCCATGTATGAAATTCATTTTTTATAATTAGTAATTATTTTACAAATTATTTTAACTAATTTATTTGGGGTATTTAACAAATGGGCTTATTTTATTTCAATTATAGCTTAATTAAGCTAGCCCAAAACCCTTATAAACCAGCCCAATCTAATCCAGGCCCAAACCCATACCTAACCCGACCCAAATCTTATGGAATCCTATCGTTGATCATTTTTTATCAACGACCCAGATCACTCCTTCCCTTAATTAACCTAAAGACTACCCTCCCAAACCCCTCATTTTCCCTCTCCTCACTCCGCCGTCACCCCTTCCCCTTCTCTCTCAAATTCTCTAATACTAACCCTTACTCTCCCTCGCCGTCACTCATCAGCCGTTGACCATGGTGGTTTCTCGCCACCCTCAGGCCTCTAATGGCTCTCCTATGATGGGCACTGCCGTCTCTAAGGTCCTAAAGGGACCAGTGTCAGTCCACTTACGACTTTGGTTCTTTCCTGCCTATCTCAGGCTACTCTGGTTCGATTTCTAGTAAGATCTTCTTATTTTTGCCTTAAACCTATGGGTTTCTAAGCCGATATCTTCATCTTTGCGTTATTTTTTGCAAAACCCTAATTTCATCTCTTGAACTTCTCAGATATGTACAGATCTGAGATGGGTTGAACTTATTTCACCTGATTTTTATGAAAACCTTCTGATTTTCGAGTGGCTTTTCATTTTCCTAACTACTAGGGTTTCCTGAAAATCCTCTTCTTCAAAACGTTTTTTCTGATTTTAAGTGTTTAATCTCCTGTTCTTATGTGTTTTTGACTGATTATGTTGAGTTTAACTCAACCACAACTAGTTTATGCTAAAACCCCCAATTTTTGGCATTTTGTTTGGATTCTGAGCTTGTCCGTGTTATTTGATACATGACTCTGTTCTGTGCTTTGATTCGCATGGCTTCTCCTTTGTTTAATTTGAATTTATTGTGGTTTTTACCCTAGTATGTCTCTATTAGGGTTTCAGATTTGATTCTTTCTGTTATACGTCGCTTATCTGCTGATTTATGGAATCCTATGTTATTTTTTTCTTCGTAAAATCAATATTATTGCGAGTCTTTGATTCACTGATTTGCTACGCTGATACCTATGTGCTAATTTCTCGATTATTTCCCTATTTTTTACACCTTCTAATTATTTCTTGCCTTATTTTGATTAACTGAGATACTTGCTGATTCTTACTAATTGTTGCCTTAATTAAACTCTTGTTTATTTACCCTAATTACCTACTCCGTACCTAAGTTCATTTGATTTCTTTCCTTAAATATTTGCCCTTCTCTTTACCGTTAATTGATTACCCCTTAATTAGAGGAAACTTTGCTGATTTTATGTATGATTGAATCTGTGGATTTCCCTAATTTCTACATAATTGATTCTTACCTTGTTCTGTCTAGCTCTCAACTGCTATATATACACTCCTCCGCTCTCACTTCTACACACGAACACTAGTTCACAAAAAACTCTCTCACACTTAAAAGCTCTCTGCTCTTTCTTGTTACTTGCTACTTTCACTACTCTAGCCGGCTGTAAGCAAGGGCTAGCTATTGCACCACATCTGCTCTATACTCTGTGTTTTTCTCTCCTTAACCGGTATGTCCTAATTCAATTTCAAAGTCCAAACTCTATGTGTTCTGTTGCTGCTTTAGTTCATTGATTTCCAGTCTTGTTCCTACTTACTATCTTGCTGTCAATAGGTAACTATCATGTCTAAGCTTCACTACTTAATTGTTGTTTACCTAAGCATGGTTGAATCCTGTTCTGATTAATCTATGATTAGCATGTCTAATTTATAAATAACATGCCTACTGCTTTATCTAGCATGTTTCAATCTCTCAACATGTTCAAACTATGATGCTTGCCTAGTCTGTTCACTTATGTTCTTGCCTGATCTACGTTGCTAAGTTGTCTAATGTTACAGTAACTCTAGTTATGTGTGTTAATTGGACCAGTGTTAATATGTTCTATGAGTCCCCAATTCCCATAACCCCTGAGTGAAATCTGTGGTTGAATTATGCTGGACCTGTTTAAGTTGTTTGTTGATTTTCCATAAGTGTTCACATTGCTTTCAAACTATTTTACCACTAATCAGTTCTTATTTTCAAAAAACTTCTTTACTTATTGAATCACTTTCTTGTCAAAACCTTTTCAAAACTATGTCAAGCACTCTCACTTTACTCCTAAGTCCCTAGGTTATGCCTCTCCAGTGTGTGTACTGCCTTGAGATCCTTTTGAGATCCCTCTAAACTCTAGCACACTGGGGCTGGCCCTTCCACACTGCACTTACTCAATCGCTGTAATGAACAGTCTAGGTGTGAACACTGCCCGGGATCCTTGAGGTCCTTAGGGAACTCTGACACACCTGGACATAAAATTGGCTATGAAACCCTTGGCATTTGAGACTACTGAAGGCCTGGTATTCTCAGGTTGTATTTAGGCCTACTTCAGGCTCCCTATATTTAATTTAATCTTCATTTATGTAATTCATTCAGCCACTGGTCTGTAATAATTATTTATAAACAGATATTGGGGCGGATAGTGAAAATGGGAGGGTAGTTGTATGATCTTGTTGATAATACTGGGTAGAAAGCATGTTGTAGGACTTATATTATGTGAACTTGCATTAGAATCCATGTCCTAGGGCTGATATGCTCATTTATTTGCAAATCATATCAAACATGCATAAGATATCATGTACTAGGGCTTCACATTTATTGCTTCAGTATATCACATATCACTAATCTATGCTTTAATTTTGCTTAAGCGCTTTCACTTAGAAATCCTGCTACTAGGTTAATGAATAACCTTAACAAAAACTGTCATCCCTGTATGCATTAGATACCATATTTTACGAACTCTGTTTGCATTTCGTATGAACACGTCTATTAAAATAAGTATCTACCCATGAAAAGGTATAAAAACAACTCCACATATAGATGTCATGTTTTTGGACGTAAACTGGTAAAAATTCCTTTTTTTTGTCTGTGTCACCTAGAACAACATGTTTGTAGGATAAACAACTTCTAAACTATTGGACAATTCTGGTAATTGCGATCGTACGCAGTCCCACTCCTAGGCAAGCCTTAGGTAATTAATCTCTATATAAACTGGAAACTGAGTTTTGATTGTGTTAAATTGCTTAAGTTTTACAGGATTAAAAATTAGTAGGAAAACTGATTAGGACCCTGCCATTGAGTTTGTGAAACAGTGTTACATGTTCTGTATATTAATGTTCACCTAGACATCCGTCCTAGGATTCTTTTTCCTAAAAAACCTGAATCTATGTTTGAGACATGCTGTTTATTTGCATTACATGTGGGGGTAAACATGGGTCTTTTAATTGCTTTCTTTCACTTATGTGCTGGTCCTACCTGTTATTTTCTTGTCTCCTAGATTTGTCCCTTTTTAAATACCTTAGGGGTTGTCTAGAACTGCCCAGATTTAGAGGTCCTAAAATCCTCCGGGACCACAAGGAAGGGACGGGTAACAACACGCTTAGAGTTCGTTAAATAAAACTCGCTTAATGACCATTAAGGGGTGGGATAATAGGTAGAAAAAGATATGATGACCTGTGTGCTAATACAACGTGTATCCCATCATTGAGGAGTGATTACCGGGCATTGCATGGATATGATCCTATAGGATAAATAACTTAGGACCCCTTATCCCCATTTACATATGTGTGCTTAGACTGCTAATATGTAAAAACCTTTATTTGTTTACATATGTGTGTTTAGATTGCTTATTTGCCCTTGACTAATTCACAAAGTAAGTTTGGCCGAGACCCACCGTTGTGGACTTTGAGGGGTGCCTAACACCTTCCCCT
Source organism: Nicotiana undulata (assembly GCA_005239495.1). Classification (NCBI taxonomy): domain Eukaryota; kingdom Viridiplantae; phylum Streptophyta; class Magnoliopsida; order Solanales; family Solanaceae; genus Nicotiana; species Nicotiana undulata. The sequence continues at coordinate 9,338 of ML245995.1, read as the reverse complement.
TGAAGTAATTTCAAGCCCTTACCCAATCTCTGGTTATATAATTAGTGTTATAATAACCCGTAAGTAGGTGCCCCAACGCACCTTAATTCGTTAGGTGGCGACTCTTCAAATTCCTTACTCCCTTTTCGAAAGGAAACGAGTTGTTCCAATAATGTCAAAAACCCTGACTAATCCGAAAGGAGAGGAAAAAAGGGGGCACGACAAGAAAGATGCGGGACAACCAGTTTCTCCCTTCCCACTGGCACTGTTGAAGAATTAGTTTTCTCCTCTCTTCCAGATCCAAGGATCTCATATACCTCAGGGATTGAAGCTGTTGAATCAACCTTGGTTTCTTACACTTTGTCCTTCTTTGATTTCTAAGGCTTAGCCGGAGACTTTTTTCTTTTCTTCTTCCCTTTTTCAGGCTTCGGGGTATCCTCTTCCTCAAGCGGTGCCTCCCTCATCATGGAGGCCTCTCCCAGGCCTGTACAAATACAAAATATGACCACCGAATGCGAGGGTGTAATCAGTGATGTTTATTCTGAGAAATGCAATTACAACAAGGATAAGGGCTTACCATGGTTCTTTGCTTCCCACCGAGCCCCTGACACATCGCGCCACACGCACTCAACATATGTGCAGACCAAATCTAGCTGGCCAATCCAGCCTGAGAGATCCTTAACCGCACCAGGGTACACCGCAACAGCTGCATCGGCGGAAGGAGCTAAGTCATGGAGAAATTAATCCAAAAGGAAAAGAAAAAAACCTGACTAACGTATCCACTTACGTTTCATGTTCCACATTTTGGGGAACAGAATCCTTCTTGCCGGAATTAGGCCCTAGGTTCCCATCGAGCCCCGGATAAAATGGCTCATCCACCCTTTGTCCCTAACCTCGTCAGCGCAAGCAAAAAAGGCCCTCGAGCCCCGGCGTTGGACTTTGATCAAGCCACCGCAAAAGAGTCGGGGGATATACATCTTGACCAAGTGGTCAAGGGTAAAAGGCATCCCCTTGGCCATGTTTGTGAAATGTCTGGTCATGTAAACAATGTGCCAAAATGACAGATGTATTTGGCCGAGGGTCACTTGGTATCGCTCGCAAAAGTCAAGGATCACCGGGCCGAGGATGATGATGGTTCCACCGGACCGAAGGTAAACGAATAAGTATACACACTGAGAAAGCCGGCCTCGTATGTGGTTATATCTTCCTTTAGAAGATTTTAGAAAGGGGGAAGAAGTGTAATTAGAAAAAGAACACAAGGGAGAAATAAGAACTCTTTTGGAGGCTTGAGGTTATGATGAAAAATAAGAAGCAAAGGAATAAGTATTTATTAGGGCCTGCCATGTACGCTAGTGGAAGCCATAAGGAAATCGTCGCCGTAATCAATTCAAGGGTTGTATGGACGTGACCTTTTGGGCCCCATTTGTCACTTCAACCGCTTGATATGGCGTAACATATGTAGTAACGGAAGCTGTCACACCTCTTTTTTTGCCACAACCCATATTACGAGGTTGAGTTAAAGAGTTTTTCCAATCGAAGTGATGTTTTGAAAAGGGATTATTTATTATTTAGAGTCGCCACTTGGAATTGAGTTTTGGTGTTCCAAGTCACCTTTTATTGAATCCCTTATCGAAACGAAGATTTGACTCCTAATTCATGGTCTACGAAAATAGAAGACTGAGTAAGGAATTCTGTTGACCGAGGGGAAGGTGTTAGGCACCCCTCGAGTCCCGTGGTTCTAACACGGTCGCTTTATTGACTAATGTAAGGCTTAAATCAATTTTTTAGCTATTCTTGTATTTTATTGATTATGGCTTTTCTATTACCGCTTAATTAATTATTGTACTTTTTTTTTTAATTTGTGTTTACCAAGATGCGGTACGCACACAAGGTATTCTTTGAGAATAAATGTTAAACCAAGGTACAAAATGTACACATGATTAAGACATAATTATCTTAAATTTAAAGGCATCGAGACGCGGGAATGCGCACATGATCTTTTGTTATTTAAGCATATCAATCCAAGGTTCGGGTATGAACACATGGGCTAATATTTAAAGTACATCTAATTTTTTTAGCATTGTTATTTATTCGTCTCTTTCATATCCGTGATATTTATTTATGTGCTTTTTCTTTTACTTATTGCTATGTCTTGAGTTAATTTTTGACAAACTATGATTTATTTGATTATTATGCCTTTCCTATGTGCGTTTTTATTATTGATGGCTTTATGAACCTTACGCTAGGACGAGTATCCCCAACCCTAGCTTACACTAACTAAAACGAGTATCCCCAACCTTAGTTAAGACGAAATTATTTATCATGCGTTGACATTCAAGACACAAGAATCTTTGAACACAAAAGTTATCCAAATTTCTAAAGCAAATTTAAAAACTATTTGTTTTTGGTATATTTCTTAGACAAAATAAGATATTGAACTTCTAAAACCATTCCAACAAAATGACGTAACTTAAAGAATAAAAATATGATTAACGTAGTATATGCTCATACGTACCAATTGCAAGTCCAAACAGTTAACCAAGTACAGGTTTCAAACTTGCACAAATATTTAATCCTCAATTAACAATCCTACGATGGACTAGTGAAAACTTGTTAAATATATTAATTACGCGCTTTGAATTGCAAAAGAAGAAAATACCTAAAATATTCAAGTTTATGATCATTAACAGAGGGCAGTAAGAGAATTGAACCAGCTTTTCAAAAGAGACGAATTTTTATGCAAACATATGCTACATAAACTAATATCACTCTTATAGTCAGAACTATACACTTGAATATAGAAACAAAAGTGAGAAATAAACTTTGTTAAAGTACAACAACAAACAGAAAAATAACTTCAAAAAATACTTTTATCATTTATTTCAAACATGATTGAAGTATTACATGGTTTAGACGGTTTCCTAGCTTGTAGGAAAATCAAAATTCAGCAACAAGGAAATCCAACCAGCAACAACTCAAGCAACATCAAAATATTTCTGAATCGGGTCTTTCTGGAATCTTTTTTGCTCTCCAAAATCTTCCTCCCTTTTATGTAATGTGTGTATTATATATAGATGTGTGGGTTAATGGTGCGATGAATGGGGGAAGTGGAAAGTGATGTGTGAATATGAGGGAAAGTGGAAGTGAGTGATGTGAAGAGTGGAGAGTTAGGCTAGAAAAGTGGGGATAAAGAGATTAGTAAAAATAAAAATACAAAAAAAATCAGATTTAAAAAAAACGCTTTATCTATTAAAGTTCATTTTTTTTGAAAGATAAATTAAATTATAATGATAAGAAGATTAACCAAAAATTTCTTATATTATAGGAAAATTAAATACTTACATATACTTTAAATGATACTAAGAAAGATTCTATAGTTTACTTATTAACATTATATTAAAAGGAAATATATATATATATATATATATATATATATATATATATTATGTACATATATATTTGTGATTTTTTTTAATATAAATAGAAATAAAATTTGTACTCTAAAAATGTGAGTATTTTGTTTTTCAAATAAAATCTACTAAGAGTAAGATAAAAGTTTAAAACATCAAGATTAGACCTAAAAGGAATATTTACACTAAAATACTATAACATTTGAGTGTGGTCAAAAATTAGTTGTTCACATAAGCATTTAAGGTTTGGTAGTTAAAAATCATTTCTTGTCTTTTCATTCCAAGAAACGCGGGGACTATCTGTATACGGTCAAAACCGAGAATGACTGGTCTTGAGGTTTCTACGGCATTCCGAGCCTGGTCTTAATGGCATCGGGGTGAATCCCGGAGATCAACTCTGAAGTGAACTCCTCGAAGAGCGGCATCGGGGAGTCAATATACCTCGAGGTAAGGTGAAGATCGAGGCCCGCCGTGGAAAGGCACGGGACTCCCAAAAACATGTGGCTAAAGCTGACAAGCGCCTGCAAGAATAGTACGAGTCTGTACCGAACCATTTAATAGTTGTACCAGTTGTTATCTTATATTATAATTATACATGTACCATGTTAGGATTCCCCTTCATATATAAAGGAGACCCTTATCATTTTTTGCACATATGCAAGGAACAAGAACATCCTCTGCTCTTTAACTCAAACATCCTCTATTGCATATTTACTGATTAATTACTTACATTTATTGCATTACATTGATTGTTCTTCATTTATTAATTATCATTGATCATAAATAGCCACCTACAAGGTCCCTAAAACTGTTATAGCTTCATCGATTCTTCAGTATTAAGCATTGAGCCTCGATCTCGAAGACCAATCTCGGCCGGCTAGAACCCCCCGATTCTGGGCAGTCTGGTTTGCCCATATTAATCCTCTATATTTTTTGCCTTGTTTCTTTAACTCACACTTAGCATTTATTGCCTAACAACTAGTATTAAAATAAATCACATATTTTTAGAATCATTAATCAAATTTAATTGTAATTACCGTTGTCAAGGTAAACAACTGTGTACGCCTACACGCCCGTCACCTAGCATGTGCATCACCTCAACACCAATCACACAACACGTAATTTAGGGAGTTATACCCTGAGAACCAAGTTTAGAAATATTACTTACCTTATACCGTGCATATCTCTACTCCAATAAACCCTTGCCTTGTGAATCGGCCTCCGAACATGTCACGACCCAAATCCCAATTTAGGTCGCGATGGCGCCCGGCATCGATGTCATGCAAGCCAACCTTAATTTACTAGTGATCCCTTTTTAATTTATAGAACAATCCACCATACTTAAGAGGCTTTTCTTTCAAATTAACAAATTGGAAGTAAATTAGTGACTTAGACAACCAAAAGTGAGTAATAAATATAGTAATCACCACCATAATTAGAACCCAAAAGAATGAAATATCCGCTACGGGGGCATGCCAGGAACTGGCGTCATAGGTCTACGGGCATCTAATAGAAACTAGTATCCAAAAGAAAGTACAAGTCTGCCCTACTGTCTGAAGAAAATAATAAAGACATAATAAAAGAAAAGAGGAACTCCAAGGTGCTGCCAGAGATAAGCGTCAAGGAAAGCAGCTCACCGAGAAGTCCACGCCCACTATACGTCAGGGACGAGCGCCGGATGAATACCCAGATGCACCTGCCTCAGAGCCTGTACAATTAAGTACAGAAGCGTAGCATGAGTACATAAACAAATATGTACCCAGTGAGTATCCCGTCTAATCTCGAAGAAGTAGTGACGAGAGGTAGACGTGATACTTACTAGGGCCAACAATTAAATAACATAATCTAATAAAGAATAGGCAGGTATAACAATCATAGAAATCACAAGGGTATGAAATATCAAGTATAAATTTACAATTTTACCTTTACATAGCAAATTTCCCTAACATGTAATGTACTAAAGTCTCTTTCACATGAAGCAGTTTATACAGTTTCAACAAAACTCCCAGCCAACTATATAGCACATAATATGCCGAAGCGTACAGCCGAAGCGTCGCAAAAATAAATATGCACTGCCGAGGGTCGAACGGCTCGAACCATAGATGCATCTATTACCCCGCTCGCGAATCGAACATGCGACGCGATTGACATAATAGTAGGGCCATCCCGCTCATGAATCATACATGTGATGCGAGTGCCGCATACATACATAAAATTATCAATATATAGGGAGTTAACCAAGATTATACTTAAAAACAAGAACTTAAGAAATATAATTTTGAACAAAACTTCCTAATATTCTCATGCAAATTCAAGGATAATAAACAACTGTGATGACCCAAAAGGTCATCCTAAGTAATTCTAGCTAAATCTGTGTTCCGAGGCTTCGAAAGCCTCCGTTAGTATCACCTCGATATGCGTGCGCAGCCCGGGCATGTAGCCGGGAAGCTTCTATGTGAAAATTTGATTAAAAAAATAGAACTTTGAATTGAATAATTGAATAAAGTTGACTTTGGTCAACATTTTTGGTAAACGGACCCGGACCCGTGATGTGACGGTCGCGGAGGGTCCGTAGGAAAATATGGGACTTGGGCGTATGCCCGGAAGCGAATTCCGAGGTCCCAAGCCCGAGAAATGAATTTTTAAAGAAATTGTTTTATGAAAATAATAAAGGATTTTGAAAATGAATAATTATGTGAAAACTGTGTTACCGGGCCCGTATTATGGTTTCGGAGCCCGGAACAGGTTTATTATATGTTATGTGACTTATCTGTGAAATTTGGTGTAAAACGGACATGAAATGACGTGATTCGGATCAAAATTGGAAAAAGTTAAGCTTTATGAAGTTTTAAGAAATTTCTAAGAGTTTTGAGGTTTAATTCCGTGTTTTTGATGATATTTTGGTGATTTAAAAGCTTGAATAAGTTCGTAAGATGTTTTGAGAGTCGTGTGTGTTTTTGGTTTTGAGACCCGATGGCTCGGGTGAATTTCGGGTAGCTAACGGAGTGTAAAAAGTTGGAAAAATCTGGTGTTTTGAAGTCAGATCTGGTGTCTGGTGTTTCCTTCTCTGCGATCGCACCCTTGAATCTGCAATCCCATAGGGTTATCTTGAGGGACCCAACTGTTGTTCTCTGCGATCGCATGGTTGCCTCCGCGATTGCAGACTTATGCCCAGATGCCTTCCGCGATCGCATCTCTCACCCCGCGATCGCATAGTGTATTAGGTGGGTAAGGGGTGTTGGGGGGGAGTTACTCTGTGCAGTCGCTATTTCCTTTGTGCGATCGCATAAGGGGGAGGTCGTATACCTGTGCGATCGCATTAAACCTTTGGGTAAGTGATTTCAAAGGATCCTTCATTGTCGACCCCCAAGCTAGGATCCTTCAAAAAACCTTTGGGTAAGTGATTTCAACTTCTATTTCTTCCCCTTTCCTTTCATAATCACTAGAAAACTAGGCCAAAAATCATAAAATCAAATAGAAATTAGGGGTTTTGGGTAGAATTAGGTTTTTGGGAAAATTGGGTGATTCAACCTCAATTTGGGGTCGGATCTTAAAACTAATTACATATTTGAACTCGTGGGGTAATGGGTGAACGGGTTTTGGTCCGAACCTCGAGTTTAGACCACGTGGGCCCGGGGTC
>ML245994.1:5766-28400 GCA_005239495.1 Nicotiana undulata | reverse complement strand
TAGGTAAGCCTATACCTGAAGCGAAATTTAGATAAAACGGGAAAAATAACAGTAAGTAAAATATATCATAATAAAGTCGACGCTGCTCGGCATAAACAGTTACTTTACCCAGAACCCGGAATAACACCATACATCACAAGCTACTCTACTGCTCAACATACACAACTGGAAAAGAGAAGACTGTATAGTTTCATCTACAAGTACTACGACTTCAAAATTAAAAGGGGACTCGGAGATCTGCGGACGCTGTAAATTATACCTCGAGTCTCCTGATACTCTTGCTGCTGACTAGCTGAGATACCGCGTGCTAGGACCTGGATCTGCACATGGAAAAAACATGCGCAGAAGGGCGTGAGTACTCCACATTTGGTACCCAGTAAGTGCCAAGCCTAACCCCAGTCAAGTAGTGACGAGGTCAGGTTGAGGCTCTACTGAGGTTGCAATCCAAAATAAGACAGATATAGTTAACAGTTAAGTAGACAGTAATAACTAACAGCAATTCAAAGTAAGGATCAGAAGAAAGAGTAATGAATCTCCTGTTCGGCACAACATATAACTCAGGTGATAATCGTGCAATGCAATACAGGGGGAAAGCTCCCGGATCTCGGTTCGTAGTCCCAATTTAAATATGCGATGCAGTACAGGGGGAAAGCTCCCGGATCTCGGCCCGTAGTCCCAATTTAAATATGCAATGCAGTACAGGGGGAAAGCTCCCGGATCTCGATCCGTAATCCCAATTTAAATATGCAATGCAGTACAGGGGGAAAGCTCCCGGATCTCGATCCGTAATCCCAATTTAAATATGCAATGCAAGAATATATATATTTATATATATATCGGAATAAGCGAAGTTTCAAGGTTTGGGGAAAATCATTAGTAAATACGGGTAAAGTACTTAGACTGTGTTCAAACAGTAGTAACAAGTGAAAAATCAAGTAAAATCAGTGGTTATGATAAAATATTAAATTGTTGTTCAGCTCAATCAAGGGCAGTAATAATAGAATTGAAATGTAGGCAGGTTATAGAAAGAACTATGGAATTTCCGTGAAAACGTCCCATGCACGCGCTCGTCACCTCACGTACACGAGGTTTTTATAGTAAAAACCAGTCAAAATATCTAAAGGAAATTCCCCAACAAAGAGTTAGGCAAGCCACTTACCTCGACTATGCAAATCAATATGTGATCACGCTCTTTCCACGAGTATCCAACTCCGGGTGGCCCAAATCTATTCAATTCGATGGTATAATGTAAATATAAAGTCAAGAAATCAGAGTAACTAATGAATTCGGAACTAATACGCGAATTTAGAAATAATTAACAAAAATGCCCCTCGGGCCCACGTCTCGAAATCGGGAAAATTTTATATTTTCTGAACCCTTGCTCGCTCACGAGTCTAACCATATGAAAATCTCTCAAATCGAAGGTCAATTACCCAATCAAAACCCCAAAATTAGGTCTAAGAAGTTTCTTCCATTTTTCCCAAATTTTAACTCAAAGATCATGAATTTAAGGGTGAGATTTAAGATTAGGAACGTGGAAATTAACCTATGGTGGTAGAAAATCACTTACCTTGATTACCCACGTGAAAAACCTCTCAAATATCGCCTCTCCCGAGCTCCCACAACTCAAAAATGGTGAAATAACATAACCCTCGGATTCTTAGAATATGAATAGGGATTTCCGCACCAACGGTCCCTTTAACCGCACCTGCTGAAATATCATCGCAGGTGCGGGATTTCATTTAAAACCCCCAGAATCGCACTTGCGGCTGGCTGGTCGCTGGTGTGGCTCCGCGCCTGCGGAAACCCAATCGCAGGTTTTGGATTCCCTTAGGCTGGACAGAGGTCACGCATGCGGGTATTTTGTCGCTGGTGCGGCTCCGCACCTGCGGACCCTGGGAAGACTCCTCACACTTCGCACCTGCGGCTAGGGGGGGTCGCTCCTGCGAGCTCGCACCTGCGAGCTCGCACCTGCGGAAATTCCATCGCAGGTGCGGAACACCAGAAGAGGATCTGGTTCAACTGCTTGCAAAGTCCTAAAACTTCCCGTTAAATATCCGAATCGACTCCAAGGCCCCCGGGACCTCAACCAAAACCACCAACTGACCCCAATACCTCATTCCAACTTAGTCGAGCCTTAAAAACACGCTCCATAACATCAAAATGACCAAATATGCATAGATTCAAGTTTAAGAACTTAAGAATTTTCAAGAATTCACCTCCAACGCCGAACCACGTCTAAACTCGTCCGAATGACCTCAAAGTTTGTACACTGGTCATAAATGACATTCCGGACTTGCTGTCACTTTCGGAATCCCATTCCGAGTCCGACATCAAAATCTCACCTATCGGTCGGAATCGCCGAAATTCTAACTTTCGCCAATACAAGCCTAAATCTACGTCTGACCTCAAAAACACATTACGAACACGCTCCCAACCCCGAAATCACTCAACGGAGCTAACAGAGTCGACGAATTTCCATTCCAGGTCCTTCTTCACACAGCTCCCACTCCGGCCCAATTCCTAAGGTTAAAGCTCACCTTAAAGGACTATATGTCCAAAAACACTCCAATTTTCATCACTCAACGCTCCGACTCGTTCCATTAACCTAATAAGACATGGGAGGAACAGTGATCAGGGGATCGAGGCGCTAACTCTCCAAAACGACCGGCCAGGTCATTACAGCCATGGTGAACACTTTTCCCATGCTGAATATTCTTCATAAACCTAAACTTTCAGGTAGGCTAGCCAAGTGGGAAGTCTAAAAGAGTGAATTTGACATAAAGGATAAACCTAGGATTGCGATTAAGTCAAATGTTTTGGCCGACTTTGTGGCCAAGTTTAGTCCAAGACTATTACCTTTGGCTACCAAAAAAGCAGTGATGGTATTAGAATCGGCATCGGGAGTTTGGACCTTGTTCACGGACGGAGCTTCCAATGTGAAGGTGTCCGGGTTTGGCATTGTGCTAACCACGCCCTCGAGAGAAACCCTAGGTAAGGACATAAAAACTATTAATCTGATTGACAATGAAGCAAAATATGAAGCTTTGATTGCAGAACTCGAGCTGGCCTTAGAACTGGACTTCGAGGTCATAGAAATACAATGGCCCAATTGGTAGTAAATAAGGTCTACGGGATCTTTGAAGCCAAAGAGGAACGCATGCAATAGTATGTAATGAAAGTCCAGGCTCTGCTCGCTTGGTTTAGGGAATGATCAATTGCACACATCATGTAGGAAAATAATGCGGAAGCAGATGCACTAGCCAATCTGGGATCGTCCACGGAAATGAAGGGATCAGACCTTGGTATGGTCATAAAGCTTATGCATTCGGTATTAGACGCATACAAGTACGAAGTAAATGCGACCAAATCATTTTGTGACTGGAGAGATGGGATCATAGATTATCTCGAGCACAAAAAATTTCCTGAAGATCCCTAGGCATCTCGGGCGTTACGCACTAAAGCAACACGATACAGCTTCAAGGGAGGTCAAGTATATAGAAGATCTTTCCATGGCCCATTGGTCCGATGTTTGGGAGGTTCCAAAGCTAAATATGTTATGAGAGAAGTCCACAAAGGGATCATTGGATTCCTTAGTGCTGAAGTTAATTAGGGTAGGATACTACTGGCCTCGAATGGAAAAGACGCTAAGGCTTATGTACAAAAATGCGATAACATGCCACGCATTGTTGGTACACCAATCGGTAGAGCCACTACGCGCAATTTTGTCGCCATGTCCGTTAGTGAAGTGGGGGATGAATATAGTCGGTCCGTTGCCACCGCCCCCCGGCAAGGTAAGATTTCTTTTGTTTTTAACTGACTTTTTTTTAAAGGGGTCGAAGATGGTTCTTATCAAAAGAATGGCGAACGCAAAGTGGTAGATTTCTTGTAGGAAAATATAATTTTGCAAATTTGGGATACCAAAAGAGATATCCTACGACAACGAGTCACAATTTATAGGCACAAAGGTCACAAAATTCCTTAAAGGCTTAAAAATCAAAAGGATAACATCATCACCTATCATCCGAGCGCAAACAGTCAAGTAGAATCAACAAACGAGGTGGTGATATCAAATCTCCAATATAATTTGAAGCAACCAAAGGCAAATGGCCGTAGAACTACCAAGAGTTCTGTAGGTGTAATGAACAACAGCTAAATCAAGCAGGGGGGAGAATCCTTTCTCTCTTGTGTACGGAGCAGAAACATTGATCCCAGTGGAAGTAGGAGAACCTACCCTGAGATATATCTTAGCAGATGATGCAACAAACAATGAAGTAATGTTGGTCAAATTGGAGCTGCTCGACGAACGCAAGGACTTGGCGCAGGTAAGGATGGCAACACAAAACCATAGAACAGAAATAATTACAATCGAAGACACAATCTCCATTATTTCAAAGTAGGAGACTTGGTTTTAAGGAAAGTAACTTGGAACACCCAGGAGTTCAGCACAGGAAGGCTAGGACCAACGTAGGAAGGCCCCTACCATGTTTCAGTTGTCACCAGGAAAGGGTCATACGAATTGGAAAATTAAGACGGAGTAAAGTTGTCGAGCAATTGGAATGTTGCGCACCTCCAGAGATATTATAGTTGATGAGCCTTGCCTATACTGAAAGTATGTGCTGCACTCTTTTTCCCTCTGCCCAGTTTTCGTCCCAATTTGGTTTTTCTCGCATGTTTCTAATGAGGAAGCGATGAAAAGCATACCACGAAAGAAGCTTCGTCAGTAGAAATAAGACCTTTAAATGACAAGGCATACGACAACGAGCCAGTACGGAGGGGGTAAATAGTCTTTTGCTCGGTAGCAAAGAGCCTGCCGGGAAGTTAAGTTTGCCATCGGACAAAGAGTACCCAACCGTTCACAAGTGCAAGCCACTGGGGGATTGTTAGATAAACTTTGGCTTGATAGAAAAAGTTGCTAAGGGGAAGCAAAGTTTACCATCAAACTGAAGATTATCTAACCATTCATTTGAGGAATCTTCAAAAGTGCAAAACTTTTAGTGTTCAAATTCCCTTTCTTCGCATTCGAACACTAGGGGAGGGGGGAATGATATGAGAATACAACAAAAATGAATTCCCCATAAACTGGGAACACAAAACCCGGAAATAAAGTTATATCATCAGGATCGGGGACTGCGCGACCAACCACGTAAAAATAAGTTGTACAAGTTAGCCACAAGTAATGGCAATTTCTTCTTAGCACAACGAATATTTATGTACTTTTGAAAATGGAAGGATTAAAGTAATGTCCTTTTATTTTTATGTTTTTTTATCATATCGATGAATTAATTTTATCATTTGAAAGTTAAACAAACACGCAAATGATAGTGCCGTAATGAACAGGAGACATCCTCTTCAAGAGCACCATAAACATAAGAGGCCCTCCTCTTATGAAGACCTCATGTTAAAAGGTTGATTTCGGAAGAACTTATGCCCGGAATTCAAATACTATCGGGGAAATATACACCCGAAGCCTAACTTATCTTGGCGCGAACAACTTGCGAGAGTACTTAAACTAAAATAATGCAAAGAGAAAAACTTGCACAATACTTGAACAAAAACTACTTCTATTTATAGCAAACGTGCCAAGAAGCACGAGGACAAAAGTATAGAAAAAAAAAGAAGCTAAGCTACTACATCTCCGGAACCCCGAGGAAGAGAAGCATCTGCGCCCCCAGGAGAAATTGGTGGATCCGCCCCTGGCTCAATTTCTTGGCTTTCACCATATTGGCCTTCATCATCACCTTCCAGTTCTTCTTCAGTTCCCAAGAACTTGGAACCAGAACTAGAAGAGTTGGTAGCATCAGGACGGACCGGGAGACCCCATCGGGCGGCTAAGCTCACGGTCCTTAACAATTTTGGCATCGAAGTCAATGACACCCGCTTTGGCCTCTTCTAAGGTTTTTCTCCTCATGCTATACATAGAATATGTTTTTTCAACAATCAAGGAAGCCGCTCGGTGCTGGAGTTCTTCTTTTAGACGGTCAACGTCAGTCGAAAGGTTATCCCACTCAGATCTAGTGGCCGGTAGGCTGACATCTAGGTCACGTACAATGGAGAAGAAAACTTTATTGTGCTCTATGAAGATCTTCCAACCGGGCATACTTATCATCAGCAACAACAACTTCTTCAGTGTTGGAGTTCAAGGCTAATTCCAAATTATTCGATCTTTCACCAAAGGCAGCCTCGCGATCATATGCAACACGAACAACATTATGGACTTCAACCCACTTGGCCCTAGACTCTTCAAATTGTACCCTTAATAAGCCAGCTTCGTGGCTAGGTATCACTACCTCTTGCTCACATTTCTGCAACCAAGCCTCCAATTCAACGGCATCAACAACTCGTGCTTCCAATTCTGGTAGACGAGAAGCAATTTGGTATCGCTCAACCAACAGTTGGTCCCGCTCGTAGGTGAGTTCCTCCTTATTAATAATCAACCTTTGAAGGTCCTCGTAAGCAAGGAAGTTAGCCTGCAAAACGAAAATACAAATTCAAAACCCTGTCATTACAAAGATAGAAGAAAAAAAAACGGAAACAAAGATTATACCGCCGCTGTGTTGGGCATAACATTGTTCAATAAACACCTCCCTGAGAGAGATTGTATTTTATTCCTATCTTTTTCTGAAGTTGATGACTTCAGTTAATTAGCAAGTTCCACCGCCTGGGGCACCAGTAGAAACCGAGAGGATGACACTCCTCTTTCTTTGTGGATCTTCATATGGGGCAGAATAATTATACCCGAATTTCCATGAACTGGGAACTGGGGAAGAGGGACATCCTCCTCTCGAACGATTGCGGCTGGTGGAGATGTTGTAGCAGTTGTTGTTGGCGAAAGCAAGGTTGGCAAAGAAGCGCATAAAGTAGATAGCATTGTAGTTTAGAAGCAGCTACAACAAATGCAGTACTTGTATTTGGTTGCTCGTCAACCAAAGATGAAAGAGACATAGTACCCAGCTTCACAGTACTGGGCACGGAGATTGGGACTAAGAAGAGAGAGTTAGAATCTTTACCATATCATATTTTCTCTAGAGTGGTGGGGGTGTAAACCTCCTGCAACAACCTCACCGCATGTGAGGGATCAGCCAAAACATCCTCCCGGGGGATCGCAGTGGAGCCTTGGGGTAGACCTGAATTCAATAAGAGAGAGAGTTTAATCAATTTTCCTGTACAAAAGGTAAAAACATGATGAGTTTGACCTACCATGAATTTTGGTCTTCCACCCGTATTTAAGGGCCAAATCTTTCCACGTGCAGGTCTCGGGCATAGTGACATCTAAAATCTTCTGGACCCGTTGGTCCAAACCTTCAACCCTTGCTGATGTCCACCGAGTAGCTGAAATAATTAAAGAAGAAGGGATAGTAACATCACAGAATAATCTTTAACTAGGAGTAAAGAAAAACGAAGAACTTACGAGTACGATTCCATAATTCAAGAAAGGATAAAGTCGTGGCCAAGATGATTTCCTTGGTAGAAACTACAACGAACCGTTTCATCCACCCGTGGTCGTTATCGTCATCCATGCTGGTGAGCAAAGCATGGTGACCATGTTTGCTGAAGTTTGATACGCTAAAATTACACTTTAATAAATAGTGTAAAGCGGTCGATGTCAAATATAATAACCCAACTAGGTTGGAGTCGAATCCCATAGGGAATAGGCGTGAAAAGATTACTTGAATAATGTGAAGCTTAACTTAAATCGTGATTCTATTCCGTTAGCTTAAAAAGAGTGTTGTAAAGGAGTTAAGTAAAAACAAGTATAATTTTGTAAGATTGTAATTAATTTGATTAACTAAACCAAGGTTGTGTCCCCTTCAATAAAATGTAATGCTATCAGTGTTAATATGATATATTTCTAATGGAAGGTCCTTTAATATGCAAATGATTTCTAAATGACTACCCAATATTTTCTTAGGTAGTATTTCCTCTTTATGATTTTTCCAAATGTAAAAGATTTTCGATTAAGAACAATCAATTTATGCCAAACAAAATCCATTTATTCCTAAGCTATTCTATTAAACAAGGTTTAACGCCTTGAGTTTTTGATATTTACTTCTACCAAACCCTAACCCACTTTTCCAAGTAAAGAAAAAGTATAACGGCACTTGTTAATGTTTGCAACCACCAACAATAAATGAAGAATGAGAAATAAATATATACCAACCAACCATTATATATATATTCAATGGTAAACACCGATTAATATTACACTCATTTAGGGTCCACAACCTTAGTATTTAAAACTAGCCACTCATGCTAAAATACAAAAAGATAATAATTTTAATGTCATAATGCTTACAAAAGTGCAAGATTATTCCTTCTAAAGATTCCAAAAGATGGACTGTTCAATCCCTTGTGTTGTAGTCCCTTTTTCAGACAAGATGACCCACAAAACCCCTAATAAATCTATTTATAGTGGGCTAAAAGGCTGAGCCAATTTTGGACAAGATTTTCCCTGCGGACAGCTTATGCGACCGCATATCAGTCGCAAAACAGGTATGCGGTCCGCATATTATTCAATTCCATCGCAGATCTTCATATCCTACTTCAAGGTTCCCATCGCAGAATAGTTATGCGGTCCGCATTTTTTATATGCGACCGCATTTTTCCATCGCATAATTTGGATAGCTCTCTCTACTGGAATTCTGTGGTCCATTATGCGGATCACAAACGTGTTATGCGGTCTAGGGCTGGGCATATCTCGGGTTTAACCGATAGCCCGAACAGAAAAAAGCTTATTGGGGTATCGATATCGGGTTATTGGGTTAACGGTTCAGTAACAGTTTTGTATTTTTTCACTATTGGGTTATCGGTTTGGGCGGCAATTTTCCTAATTTCTTAACGGGTTAACTGATAACCCAATAAGGTTTAATAAAATTAGGATTTTACCTTAAGTATATAAATACATCTAGGGCTTCATTCTCTCTTTTTCTCCCAATTTTCCTAGCCGCATTCAAGATTGAAGTTTCTAGTTCACTCTTCAGACTCTGATTCAATTCTTCAACAGTTCTTCTTCAAAATTCAAAGTAGAACAATATTCTTAGAATATTAGTGTAAGTTTGTATTCCAAAATTACTTCTTTGTTAAGAACAAATTTTGTTCCTTTCTTTGAGTTCTACGATAGAGTTCGATAATAAAAATATAGGATTTTTGATTGTTTTCTATTCTTTATTTTGTGCTCATGTTTTAGTACTATCATAGTACTAAAACAATTAGTACTCCTTCATGAATAAATACAAATTAGTTTACGATATCAAATTAATAAAAGTGTATAACTAGTCGGGACAAATGAACTAAGACACGACCAATAACAAGTGAAGATATAAATTCGCAATATTATGTCTCATTATTAGAGTTATGATCAATCTTCATATTTCTATCGGTGAATTGAACTTTTATCATTAATTCGTTAAAGCATTTTAAAGGTCAACGATATTAATTAGGAAATTCAACACGTGATTTGCATTAGAACTATTAGGCGAGCCCCGAGAGCTGGGCATTAGGCGTGTTTAGGGTGCACAGTCGGGCCTTGGGGCGTAAGCCTCATGGGACTAAGCCCCATACATGAGCCCCGGGATGTTTTGCAAGTGCCCGGCCCAGGGGCGAGTCCCAGAAATGCCTTTTAAAATAGTACTACTATGTTTGTACTTGTTAATTTTAAGGTGAAATTGCTACTATTTTGTATTGTTATTAATGTATTTGGACAACTGTTGCTGAAGAATTAACACTATTTCAGTTGTGGACAAATGTTGAATTACTAGTACTCTTGTTGCTATTAGGGTTGTGCATGGATCAGATCGGATCGGATTTTCGGATTCTATAAAATGCAATCCGAATAAGATCTGAGTTAATATCGGATCGGATCGGATTTTTGGATTTCGGATCAGATTATTATGCCTCAAAATTGCAAACTCATATGTATTTTTTCTTTGTAAAAGTGGCAATACAGTAAGAAAAATTCATATTTATGCAATTATGATAGTACTATGTTGCCAATATAGCTAAATCCATCAATTGTAAAGATAATAACTTGGAGAAAAATGTAAAGGAAGTACTAATTATCCGAATTAAATTTTAGTATTTATACATGCCTTAAAAAGTTCAGATTTCGGATCGGATCAGATTGGATCGTTAAATTATACCAATTCGAATCCGATCCAAAATCCAAAATTTTAATAAACACAATGCGAAATCTAATCCAATTCGAAATCCGAAATCCGAAATTCGAAATCCGAAATTGAACGGATTGGTTCGGATTTCGGATATCCGATCCAAGTGAACAGCTCTAGTTGCTATTGCTACAATTGGACTCTAAAAAATGACATTGGTCTCTTTATTATAGTTTGGCAGGAAACCAAAAAGTTGTAATTTATGTTCCTTTTAACTAATATTCTAGTGAATTGGAGATGGAATGCTTGTGGAGTTATAGTATCAATTTTTGAGACTGTACAGGTCATAAATTTGTTAAAATAAAACATGCTTCAAATATTAGTTGTGGCTAGAACGCTGAATTGGGTAGTATACTATATGTGAATCTTTCTCTTTTTTGCATAACTCGAGTGAATTGTCTTCTCTTTTTTGTTTAACTCTAGATTGAGTTATCTTATCGGGTAAACCGATAATCGAATCGATAATGATCGATAATCGATAACTAATATCTTATCGGTTTATCATATTTATAAACCGATAACCGATAATATTCATAGCCTAATCAAACCGACCGATGCCCACCCCTAATGCGGTCGCATAATGGACCGCATAATCTTCACTTGATTTAGCCAACTGGTCTGCTTCAATCTGCGGTTGCCTCATGCATTCTGCGGTCCGCATGTGAGTTATGCGGTCTGCATAGTAGTTGAGCGACCACATTCTTGCCTTCTTTCTGATCTTTTTTGTCTTTTTGACTTCTTTTCCGTGTTTTTGGGTCCTCAAGTCTCATATACTGCAAAACATCAAAACTTCTTAATAATTAACGAACAATTGCAGTAAAAACGAGCTAAAATCTAAGTAATTGGTATTAAATGTGCCGAAATTCTATGGCACATCAACACCCTCAATTTAAATTCTTGCTTGTCCTCAAGCAATTAGAACAAACATTATTCTATCCTAGAATCTGACTGACGTCATGAAACAATAGTGACCGTGGATGGTTTTGACTGTCAGTTTACAAGCATGTACTTTCATTTATTTTCCTGGACAACCATTATTATTTAACAAATTAGCTAATCAACCTGTGAACTTTGAGCCTCGACCAAATTGACAAAATGTTACTCTCAGCTAAGTGCACTTGCATTCTACTTTAAGAACCTAACTTCTGTTAAACCTTGCAATTAATGTGCCCTCACAAGAAAGAAGGTCCCAAAATCACCATATTTACAGAGACAACACAAGGGACAGTTTACAAACACAATCACTTTCACAAGGTATTTCAAGTGTTATAACATATCATGCCATAAGCTTGCTCTTATTTTAATTCTCCGCATATTAAAAAACATTCGATTGGAGATCCCATAAGGACTTTTTAAGCTTGTAATGTAGTTTTAGGGAAGGGTTGGATAAACATTTGGGATACAAGTGACTACATCATCCTTGAACACTACTCACATTTGTCTTTCTTTTTACACTTTGTTTCTTTTTCAAACCCCATAACCTTCTAGTTGTTGACATAGAACCACCTTGAATACCTCTCTAATTTTATTCAAGACTCCACATCTATATACATACATATGCCTCCATAAATATTTGTTTTCTCTTTTTTTTATATCACTATATATATATATATATATTTTTTTTTTTTCTTTTTTGTGGAGTTTGAATAATTTCATATGAACACTTTGAGGTCAATGATCCTACACTCAATATACAACATTACCGATTTCCAACTTGACACCACACCTGTAATGACCCAAAAAGGGGTCATCTTATGTGCATCTAATTTTGACTATGTTCCGAGGTCCTGAAAGCCTCCATTAATCTCACCTCGATGTGCGTGCGCAGCCCGAGCGCATAGCCGGGAAGCCTTTATGTGAAAACTTGATTGAGAGTTAAATTTTTGATAAATTAATTGAATAAAGTTGACTTTGGTCAACACTTTTGGAAAACAGACCCGGATCCGTGATTCGACGCTCCCGGAAGGTCCGTAGGAAAATATGGGACTTGGGCGTATGCCCGGAATCGAATTCCGAGGACCCAAGTCCGAGAAATGAATTTTTAAAGAAAATTGTTTTATAAAAATATTAAAGGCTTATGAAAATGAACCTTGATGTGAAACCTGTGCTGCTAGGCCCGTATTATGATTCCGGCGCTTGGAATAGGTTCGATATGTGTTATATAAGTTATCTGCAAAATTTGGTAAGAGACAGACTTGAATTGATTGGTTTCGGATCAAAATGAGAAAATTGGAGTTAATGAAGTTTTGAGGATTTTTTTAAAGAATTTGAAATTTGGCTTGAAAGGTGATTTTACGTTCCCGAGGTCCGAATGAAATTCCGAGACCGGGAATAGTTCCGTCATGTCATTTATAACTTGTCTGCAAAATTTGAAGCCATTCCGAGTAGTTTAGGCCGGTTCAGCGTATTGAAGTGAATTCTAGAATTTCAAGTTCTTAAGTTTTGATTCAATTTGGTTTTGGGGTTGAATTCTGAGTTTCGTTGTTTTTATTCAGGTTCCGGAAGTTCGAGCGAGCCCGTATCATGAATACAGACTTGCCGGTGCTTTTGGACGGGGTCCCGAGGGGCTCGGGTGTGTTTTAGACCCCCGGGAGCTAAGTTGAAAAAACCAGAATTTCTGCTATCTGGTTTCCTTCTTTGCGATCGGAGAAGGTTGGTTGCGATCGCGGAGAAGGATTTTTGCTGGGCTGTTGATTGTTCTCTGCGATCGCAGAGGTCTGGGTTCCATACCTTCGCGATCGTATCCTTTTATCGCGATCGCATAGAGTCGCGTCTGGGCCGGGTGAGTTTGTTCTTCGTGATCGCAGGACCCCTGCCACGATCGTAGAGATCTGGCCAGTTGTCCTTCGCGATCGCAGGACCTCTGCCGCGACCGCAGAGGTCTGGCCAGTTGGCCTTCGCGATCGAGTGCCCCTTGTCGCGATCGCAGTTAAGAAATCCCTGGGCAGTTTTATAAAAATACGGGACTTAGCATTTTTCCTCCATTTTTATCTTCCTCCTCAAGTTTTTAGAGAGATCTTCAAGGGACCTTCCACCACTGTTATTGAGGTAAGTAAATTCCATAGTTTTACTAGTTTCAAACATTAATTCTTAGTTAAATTCACTACTAAATTATCTAAAAACCATAGAATTAGGTAGTAATTTTAGGGTTCTTGAGGATTTCGTGAGTTTCCATTTTTAGGCCATGAATTCAAGTAGAAATCGCACCTTAGTGATCCTTAGGCTATTGGTGAGTGATCCCTTCGAGAATTTTCAGAATTTGATCATGGGATACCGGGGTTGGAAATTGGGAATTCTTCAAGAATGGCGATTCTATTGAATAGCTAGGATAATTTATCACATTGTGCATGCATTGATGTTATTGTATACCTTTTGACTAGTTGCGAGTCCTCGGGTATAGAGTTCGGAGTTTCGGGTGCAAATTGTGGTCCGAGGGGTAGATTCGACGCGAGGTGGGTCTCCTTTCTAACATTGTAAGAGGGAATTTTCCCCATAGGTGATGTATATGCTATGTGTAAATTGTTTGGGGGCTACGTACGCGCCGAGTGACGAGAGTCCGTATGTAGCATCTATTGTTGTTATGTCCGGGTAGTTAGGCCCACATCATGCCTTGTATGCTTTTCTCGTAATGCCTTTTCTTGTAATGCCTGATATGTTTTCCTTGTAATGCTTCATATGATTATTATAACGCCATATGTACTATGAAATTATGTTTTGCATCATGTTATTCTTCTGAGGCTTTATTGAAATAAATATATATGGGAGCGGGACGTACGCCACGGCGGAATTGAAAAGAAATTGTGAAATATATGGGAGCGATCCGTACGCCACGACGGAATTGAAAAGAAATTGTGAAATATATGGGAGCGGGCCGTACACCACGGCGGAATTGAAAAGAAATTGTGAAATATATGGGAGCGGGCCGTACACCACGGCGGAATTGAAAAGAAATTGTGAAATATATGGGAGCGGGCCATACGCCACGGCAGAATTGAAAGGAATTGTGAAACATATGGGAGCGGGCCGTACGCCACGACGGAATTGGAAAGTAATTGAAATACATGGGATCAGGTCGTACGCCACGGCCGTGTTGAAAAGAAATTGAAATGAATATGGGATCGGGCCGTACGCCACGACGAGTGTAGAAGGTACCTTATGGGAGCGGGCCGTACGCCACGGCGGATCTAAGAATCTGTGATTTTATTTCGTTCGGTGGTCTTACCTTGGAAATGCTTTATTGTTTAGTTCAGAAATTGTTGGGATTCTTTTTCTGCTTTTGTTACATATATACTTGTTGCTTATTTCCCTGTCATGCCTACTGTATTTCATCATATTTTATCATATGTTATCACTGCTGGACCTTAGTGAGTATCGAGTCGACCTCTCGTCACTACTTCTTCGAGTTTAGGCAGGATACTCACTGGGTACATATTTATTTAATATGTACTCATGCTGCACTTTCTTTTCCTTTCTGTACGTGCCTGTACAGGTCCGGAGGCTGGCGCATCTGATTATCAGGCCGGTGCTAGATATTGATAGCATGGTCATACTTCACGGTGAGCTGCTTTCCCGGCGACTTCCTAGCAGCACCCTGGAGCTCTTTTGTTATATTTCTTCGTCCATTTCATTCAGACGGAGACTCTGTATATATTATAGTCATTGTATATTCAGTAGTTGCCCATGACACTCTTGACACTAGTTCATGGCACACACGCGTAGTGTATATGTATATCTTTTGAGTTCGGGTTGTACAGACATGTGTATGTTTATTTCGGCTTGTACCTATTATGACTTTACCTTCACTCAAGGCTAGTATCATGTTAGTTGTTATAAACTGGTAATCTTTGACTTGGTTAATTAGATGGGAAGGGTATCACTTAGGGTAATTTGTGTTGGCTTGCCTAACCCCGTCGTTGGACGCCATCACGACCCGGATTAGGATTCTGGATCGTGACAACGTGGTATCAGAGCACTAGGTTAACGTAAGTCTCAGAGCCCAGTAGAGTCTTACAGATCGGTACGGAGACGTCTGTACTTATCTTCAGGAGGCTATGGGGTGTTAGGAAACTTCCCTTTATTCATATCATGTCGTGCAATCTATGATGTACTCAAACGTATTCTTCTATTGTCTCACAGATGGTGAGGACGCGTGCATCCAATGTTCTTGGTCCGGGGGAGGCCGCTGCCCCGGCTGCCCAAGGTCGGGGTAGAGGCAGGGGCAGAGCACCTGCTCGAGGCACGGGACGAGGACGTCCCAGAGCTACACCAGTGGCACCACCAGAGGACCCTATTATGGAGGAGTAGGATGAGGTGCCTCTAGTAGCACCTGCTCCAGTGGATTTCATGACAGGGCCAGGCTTCTAGGCGGTCATGGGCCGTATGTTGAGATTCATGGACACTATGTCTCAGGCTGGTTTATTTCCCGTTCCTTCGCTGTGATTGGATATGTGTATGGATTGCGCATAAGTGTGTGGGGCGTGCTGGCCATCGTAATAGATTTTTTTTGGAAGCATTCAGGTGTTATGGCCTGTCAGGTGTAGGCGTATCCCGGAAAGTTTAGGGTGGTTCAGACCACCACTTGAGGATTGGTATGTATTGCGATTGTGAGAATTCACTCGCGTGTTGTTATGGTTCTCATGAATTGAGGTAAGTGAAAGTTTCTATGTGATGAAGTGTTCACCCTGTTAGTGATTCAAGAGTTATGATGGAATTTCTTATGCTATTCTATATGGTCATGTTGTGGGCAATAAGTGGTATGTAACCGGAAGTAGGAATCGAGGTTATGGCTCGGTGTTAATACGGATGTCATGAGCTCGGAGGAGCAAGAACAAGGATTTGAATGTTTAGAATAAGCTGATGTTGTCTTCAGTGTCACCTAAGATCGGTGTTTGATAAAAGAAGCTTTGTATCCTGATTACGGGTCCTTGAATTGTTTTGCAGCCTTAGGGTGGTCGGTGGTATGGATTTGCATACTGGCTACCTGTGTGAAAAGTCGTGGGAGCGTGACCACGGGAAGATTATGTAAGTGTGACTTGTAGTCACCTGATTGATTGAAGATATGGGCAAGGTATAAGGAGGTGCAATATTGCTTATTTGAGAATATATACCTTAAAGGCGTTCGGTCCAGTTGGTTGTGGATTGTGGGGTGTTTGTCCCTGCTATGATGGTTGCTCTTGTGTGTTATGAGAAAAGATGGGTTATTACAGACCCAGGTAAGGCTATCAGCCTAGTTCAGTGCGAGCAGAATCAACTTGAAGTGAGTGAATGGATTTAAACAAGATTTTGGGCTTCATGTGAGTCAGAGGTATTCATTTCAGTATGGTACTCCTCAAGGAAGGGTTTGGGATATCAGGTGTTGTCCCGTCTTCTTCAAATTCATGTGATATTGTGATTGTGCCGTGTGAGTTATGAAACGACTTGATAATTTCCTATGTGTTGAGGTTCCGCGTAGTGACGAGGTTATGTGAGCAGGATGGCTCCTGAGATTCAGAATATATATCGCACCTCAGTCGTGCTGGAGTTTTGTAGCATATGGCTCTATCAGTCTCCCAGAATGGTATTATGCACTAAACGTGCTTGTGACCGATTTCAGTAATTTGTAATAGTGAGCAATTCAGCTCCGTGTATATTTCCTTATGTAAATCTTATGATGGAATCGGGTGGCACGCCACTACGGGTGTGTTATTTGGATCGGGTTGCACGCCGCAACATAGTGATGTTGAATACGATTCCCTATTATTATTATTATTATTATTTATTTCTTATGTTTGACTTCCTATCTTATGAGGAAAGTTCATATTCGTTGCGTGAATTAAGTAGTCCCTTCCAGAGTCATGTCTTATGTATCATGTTCGAACTGTGGCCTATTGGCGCATGGTGGAATCGTGTGAGACTGTTGGTTATGTCTGGGATGATTGGTTATCTGAGCAGTTCATACTGGGTGAGACGAGAATTATGGATCAGGGATCGATGCGATGAGATTATGGGAATATATTACAGGTCAATGACCATTATTTGGTTTGTAATGAAATGATGATCTAAGTCGAGAGATAAGATGTCAATGTGTGGTTAACTCTGTAATTTGTAAGAAGTTTCTACACATCTCCTCCGTTGTGGTGATATCGTCAACGTTATAGAAGCATGTATAAAGGTATCTTATAAGGTGCCCTGAGAGCATCAAATTTGCAGAATTCTGGCTATTAAGGTTCAGGGAGCGTCATTGTGGTCAGATAATGGACCATGCAGTGTATGGTGTTGATTCAGCAAAGGTACGCAGTTGTGTTCTGGTGCCTCGTGTGGTAGTTGATACGGTGTTCAAATGTTAGAACCAAGCATGGCAGAGAATTTCAGGTGTTGGAACTGAGTTCTGAGCATATTGTGTGAATTAAAGGAGGATATCTTCAGATTTTATCAAGCTTTCGTGCTCATCTGGGTTGCTGTAGCACGAGCAGCTGTATGAGGTGCTAAACAACAATTTCAGATTACCCAAGAGAAGTTCTTGGCACGTTCGAGGACGAACGTCTGTTTAAGTCGGGGAGAATGTAACGACCCGACCGGTCGTTTTGCGCTCTAGCGCGTCGTTCAACGGTTGGAAGTCATGAACAACTTCATTTCGAGTATTGTGACTTGTGTGTATAATCAAAGTTGAAATTCAGGAAGTTCAGAGTTAAATTGAAAGGAAAATTCTCATTTCAGAAGCCTTAAGTTGAAGAAATTGAGTAAGACTGGAATTTTGAGTAAATTACCTCAAAATCAGGATCCGAAGGTTCCAGCAGGTTCGTATGATGATTTCGGACATGGGCGTATGTCCAGATCGGGTTTTGGATAACCCGGGAGCATTTCGGCGTATAATGTGGAAGTTAGCATTTTGAAGGAAATTCCTAAGTTTGGCTTAAAGAGAATTTCAGAGATGTTGATGTCCGTTTGGGATTCTGTGTCTGGGAATAGCTCCGTATGGTGATTATGGAGTTGGGGGCGCGATCGAAAGTGAATTCGGATGTCTGAAGGTCATTTTGAAGCCATTTGGCTAAAGATAGAAATTTGAAGGTTTTTGAAGAATCCGACCGAAAGTGAAGATTTTGATATCGGGGCTGGATTGTGATTCCGGAAGTTGGAGCAGGTCTGTAATGACGAAATTGACTTGTGTGCAAAATTTGTGGTCCATCGGACGTTATTTGCAGGGTTCGACATCGGATGTGGAAGTTGAAATTTCCTAACTCTTAAAGATTTGGATTAGAGAGCAATTCGTCGTTTCGATGTTGTTTGATGTGTTTTGAGGCTTCGAGCAAGTCCGTGTTATGTTTCAGGATAGGTTGGTGTATTTGGACGGGGTCCCGGGGCCCCCGGGTGGTTAACGGATCGAAAGTTGAAGTTTGAAAAGAGCTCAAGTTGCTGTCATCTGGTGTGACCGCACCTGCGATGGAATTTCCGCAGGTGCGGCTTGGACGCCGCAGGTGCGACGAATTGGGGGTCCGGCTGGGAGCGCAGGTGCGATTGTATTTCCGCACCTGGGTTGTCGCAAGTGCGGGTTATGGGTCGTAGGTGCGGACTTGGCTCGAGCTGAGAAGAGCCGCAGATGCGGAGGTTTGGTCGCACTTGCCGAATCGCAGGTGCGGTTTTTTGATCGCAGGTGCGGAAAACGACCTGGGCAGAATATTTTAAAACCGAGATTTGTTGGTCATTTCTTCACTTCTTCTTTGGTTTGGGCGATTTCGGAGGAGCCTCAAGGGAAGATTTCCGTCATGAATCACAAGGTAAGTAACTTCTTCATGTTTTTAAGTTAAATACAAGATTATTACATGGATTTGAACATGAAAATGGTGGAAATTCGAAAATTTTGAAGAAAACCTAGAAAACTTGATAAATTGGATTTTACCATGAATTTGAGCATGAAATTAGGAGTAAATTGTATATTTGAGCTAGTAAAGCTATGGGTAGAGTTTATCTACGGGAAATTTCGGCATCCGGGCACGTGCGCCCGAGGGCATTTTGGTCATTTCACTAAGCGAAGTTGGTAAATTATATAATCTGAATTTTTACAATTGAGTATATTCTCATTGGTTTATCATCATTTGGGTAGTTTTGGAGCGTTTTGCATCGATCGGAGTCGTCGGGAAGGCTTGGAGTTCGTTTATGAAATTTCGGAGCGAGGTAAGTCTCCTTTCTAACTTTGTGAGGGGGAATTGTCCCCTAGGTGAACTCAATAAAAATATGAAATTTATTTGCGGGGGATACGTACGCACGAGGTGACGGGAGTCCGTGCGTAGCTACTGTTATGCCATGTCCGGGTAGTCTAGGACCCACTAGCATGCCTTAATTGTTATACTTGTGATACTATAAATGATATTTGTCTGGAGATATTACCGAATTAGCAATTGAATAATTAAAAGAACCAGAAATTGTTTTCCTTAATTAATTTAGATGAAAAATAGATTCTTCCTTGTATGATTGTGTTCCTGAGGAACCAGTGATGTTTTAAAACCTTATTAAACTTGACAAATGAATTTTCATAAATGTTTTAAACTATATCCTCATGTTTACCTAAAGAGAATTTTATCACTTCTTTAAGAGACTGTCTTCCTGATGAAACATGAATATATTGTGTGATTATGTGTACCTATGAGCACCCGTGTCGCATGTATGATTCGTGAGCGGGGTAGCCTTATAATTATGTCAACTGCGTCGCATGATCGATTCGCGAGCGGAGTAATAGATGCATCTATGGTTCGAGCCGTTCGACCCTCAGCAGTACACAATATTATTGTTGGTCCGCACAGTTTGACTTTCGGCATATGTGTGCATATGATAAATGCTGCATACTTTCTATGATTTATACCTGGTCATTGGTGTAAAGATTTATGAAATTTCCAGCTAAAGAGAATAAGAATTTTATATGTAAGAATGTGAAATAAGTCTATGCTACGTATTCCTGATTTTTAATACACTGTCAAACTGAAATGACGAAAGTTAAGGTGTTAAATGTGACTCAATTGATATTTCCTATTCTCTGATCATTGTTAAATCTGTCTATGATATCCATGCTTAGTGCCTCACTGAAATTATACTAGACTGACTTATAGCAAGTGTCAAGTCGACCACTCGTCACTACCTCTCTGAGGTTATGCGGGATACTTACTGGGTACACGTTGTTTTCGTACTCATACTACACTTGTTGTGCATTTTTGTTGCACAGGTACACCTTTAGCGGTGGTTGATTTGGAGACTTAGACGTGCTGCATTATCCGGAAGTGTCCCGCAGTTGACAGAGTCTCCCTCTATGTATTGTATTTTATTTTAAACTCCTTGTCCAATTTGTATTTCGGACAAGTTTTGTAGTATTTGTATAAACTCTTAGAATCTGCTCATGCACTTGTGACACCGGGTTCTGGGAAATGTATTTGGGTTGTGTTTTACATAAATGAACTGTTGTTTTTCCTACGAAATGGATTTCTATCTTGATGTTATGTATTAAAAATTAAAAGTACCGATTTCGAAAATGCTAAAACAGGAATTTTACTTCTATTAATAAATGATTGGCTTGCCTGACAGTGGTGTCCGGCGCCATCACGACCTTATGGATTTTGGGTCGTGACAATTCTTAATTGGTGGTAAATCAGATACAGAGGACTTACATCGCTCGAGAAACTCGAATGCAACAATATCTTGAAAAGGCACGGGAACTTGTAAGACAGTTCGAAACGTGGAAGATAATACAAATACCTAGAGAGGAAAATGCAGAAGCGGATGCATTAGCAAACCTCGCGGCAGTTACAGAAGTAACAAATAAAGACAACGCCATTGTTGTCCACCTCTTCCATTCAGCAATCGACCAAGACAAGAACGAGGTATCTTTCAAGAATTTAACTTGGGATTGGAGAAACGAAATTCTCAATTTCTTGCAGAGTGGTACCATACCTGAAGACAAGAAATCAGCTCAAGCGCTTCGCCGGAAAGCAGCACGATATTGTCTAGTCCGCAACTCATTGTACCGCAGAATGTTTGGTGGACCCCTAGCTAAATGCCTCGGACCTAATCAGACGGAGTTCGTGATAAAAGAGGTCCATGAAGGACACTTTGGAAATCATGCAGGAGCAAGATCCTTGGTAAAAACCTTAATCCGAGCCGGGTATTATTTGCCTAAGATGGAAGAAGATGCAAAGAACTTCATATCTAAATGCAACAAGTGTCAGAGGTTCGCCAACAATATGCATAGACCAGCAGAACTGTTGCACTCAGTCATGTCACCATGGCCCTTCATGAAATGGGGAATAGATATAGTGGGACCTCTTCCCCTAGCTAAAGGACAGGTACGATTTCTACTTGTACTTACTGATTACTTCACGAAATGGGTTGAAGAAGAAGCGTTCAAACAATTGCGAGAAAAGGAGGTCAAAAGCTTCTTACGGCGAAACATAATATGCCGTTTTGGGATTCCGAAAGAGATCGTGTGTGATAATGGCCCACAATTTATAGGCTCTCAAATCATAGAATTCTTTGAAAGTTGGCAAATTAAACAGATTGCCTCAAGGCCATATCATCCCGTAGCTAATGGACAAGCTGAGTCTACGAATAAAATCATCGTCAACAATATAAAGAAGCGGTTAGATAAAGCCAAAGGGAATTGGCCCGACAAATTACCGGCAGTATTATGGGCATACAGGACTTGTCACGACCCGAAATCCCACCTTCGGGCCATGACTGCGTCTAAAGTTGAACCTGCTAGACAAGCCAATGTTTGAACTGAATAAAACTCATTAACAACAAATACGAACAAGATAACTAAGCCTTCGATGGCCCACCACATGAAATTTAACAAAATAACCAAAATACAACATAGCACTTTCGAAATGAAACCCATAAACAAATCCCAGAACTGGTGTCACATACTCACGGACTATCTAAGAGATTACTACAAACAAAAGGTCTGAAATAAATACATAAGACTGTCTTTGAAATACAAAGTAAGACAGAACTGATAGTGGAAAGTAGAAGGTGACGTCAAGGCCCACGAACGTCTGCGGGTCTACCTCGAGTCTCCTGTGTGACTGAATGAGATGCTCCGATCGTCAGTGATCTCCGGGTCCGGCTGCGTAGTCTGCACAACATAAAGAAGTGCAGGTGTAGCATCAGTACAACCGACCCCATGTACTGAGTAAGTGTCGAGCCTAACCTCGGGGAAGTAGTGACGAGGCTAGGACCAACACAACATATGTACCTGTGCAATATTTATATAACAACAGGAAAACGGGCAACAGAAATAAGCAAGTAAGACAGATACGGGGAGAACAAGTTGGGGGAAAAAGGGCAACACAATGTTAGCACAGTAGAACCGGGTAATAACTGAAGTGTAAAAAGTAGAAGCCAGAATTTAACGTCTAGGACAGATAATGAACAGCAAAAGGCACGGCATGTCCCCTCGTGCATAATCTCACAATCACTCGGCACGGAATGTCCCCTCGTGCATATATA